>JAHOYR010000003.1:2454268-2597036 GCA_023213295.1 Bruguiera hainesii | reverse complement strand
GGACCAATTGTGTTGCACCCTGGTATATCAAAACATCACTCGTGGAACATGTAAAATCCCTATCTTGGTGCCTTTTTTCTTTGTTTTGTTGGGGGGGGGGTTATTTGTTATTTTTGGCTTTTTTGAGACAGAACCTCAAAAAAGTATCATTGGGATCATCCTGAGATAATTTTTAACCCAAAAAAAGACCTGATCTGTTTTTTCTGCTAAAATCATAATGAGCTGAACTGTATAACTATATGAGTTTACCATTCAACTTAGTTATAGCATGGATGTAAATCTACTAAGATCACTGAAGCTTAAACAGTTATTGTTAGATGATCGCATTGACTATGCTTTCTCATTCGATATATGGAATTGTCTTTGTTCCAGCTTAGCTGAGCCATATATTACAGTCAAACCATTAAAAATTAACCTTGTTAGCTTTTAACTGTTAACTCAGGGGCAATGCTCTTCTTACTAACAGATACTACAAGCATATCATACAGAGTTGATCAGATCATGAGAT
The DNA here is from genome assembly GCA_023213295.1 of Bruguiera hainesii. Taxonomy (NCBI): domain Eukaryota; kingdom Viridiplantae; phylum Streptophyta; class Magnoliopsida; order Malpighiales; family Rhizophoraceae; genus Bruguiera; species Bruguiera hainesii. The sequence continues at coordinate 2,596,528 of JAHOYR010000003.1, read as the reverse complement.
ATTATGCATTTGATTGTTTCCCTTCTACATGGCAAAAGCCATAAATGCTTTAAATTTGTTTGCTTTTAACAAATTTTCCTTAACTGGATGCATGTTATAGAAACTATCTCTTACTGGTAGCAAAAGGTTTATTGATTCTCAAGTCTAAAAGTTACCTTGAGTAAACATCTTGGCTCCACACAACTTATTTTAGCATCCTGAAAGGCCCTATCTTCGGATGTTTAAAGGCCTTACTTTTGGTACATCCAAAGGTAAGGGTTTTTTTTAACATGGTGTCAAGATAAAGTAAATATATAACGTGGTTTCATACAAGACAGGCTCTTTTGAAGCCAGTGACACCTATAACCCAGCAGGCTCAGATATTTTATGATGCCCTTAGTGAGCTGGAGTGCTGTCTTAGCGTTTAGCAAGTTTATTGAAGTTCAATTATGCATAGTTTAGACAATATCTGGTGCTGGTTATTTGTTAAATATCTAGATCACTTACGCTGCCTACTGCAAATGTTCCTTTCACTGCATAGTTTTCCTAGCTTGGCTGTTATGCATTCATTAATTGAATGGTTGCCAACAGCTTGGACCTTTTCAAGCAAAAGGTAAGAATTCTTCCTATTCCAAATGTTTCATATTGCTGCCTCAGCATATTTTTAAATGGCTGCTGTAATTTGTAAATGCCCCCTGGAGAATGGAAGTTCAGATTTCTAGAGCATGTTCAAGGCTGCAGAGATGCATTGCCCGTTTCTTTCAATATTGCCTATATCATGTTATGGAAGCAGCTTCTCAGGTGCCACTGTTTCTCCCCCTTGCAGTTGATTGAAAATAAAGAATTTCTTGATAAAGTGGTCTCTCGGACCCCTTGCCAGCGTGTTGGAGAACCAGAGGAAGTGTCATCTGCTGTGGTGTTCCTTTGTCTACCTGCATCTTCATACATTACAGGACAGATTATATCAGTTGACGGAGGTATGACTGTGAATGGATTTGAACGGACTTGACTCCAGCATGAGATTATGTTAGCCATTAACATATCAGCTCTTACTTTCTCATCCCCTTGATGCACACCAGAGAAGTTTATAAATTGTTCATTTGGCATAGCTTGTGCCCTGCACTCGTAAGTTGTATTACTTTGAACCATTATTCTTGCACGATGATCTTTTAAGCACGTCACACTTATGCTAGCATCACTTGGCCAGTAAGCCTTTATTTTTCTGGAGAGTTTTCATGCTTAATTTTCATATTTTCCTTCACATGCGTTCTTCTCTCGTTTCCTATTGTGGGAGGAGACAATTATATGGTTTAATAGGCCCCACAAATTACCATCCACAGTGCCAGTGACTTGACCTCTTGCCAGTTTCTGATGACTTCATTTCTGCCTGCGTGCGTGTGTGCGTGTGTGAGAGTGTGTTTGTGTATGTATATCGATACACGAGTTGAGCCCGTGCATTGGGAAGTGATAACATGAATTCAATTACTGCTACTGTTAACCCTTGAGGAGAAGTATTATATGGTGTGATCCATATTTGATGTTCATTCTTTAAGAAATTTTAAATAAAATTAAATCATTGAAGTTTAAACGATGTATTCAAAATCTTTTAATTTTTTTTATAAGAATTAATATATAAATTTATTTTTATTTTTTTTATATTTTAACAAATTTAATTTCACTTTTAAAGATTAACAAATTATGCTCTTAAAAGTATATTTTTTTCACAAATCTAGTCTATTGTTATTATGTTCATAGCAAAAACAATGAAATTGCCTAATACTTTCTCTCTATTCCCTACCTAGATTATAAAAAATAAAAATAAAAATCAATAAGAATTAGTAATGTGACGAGAAAAATAGCATCGGCCACTTTCAAAAGCATCATGGAAAATAGCTTCTCAACAAGTTCCTAGCCGAAAAACAGTTCAAATGCATCATAAACTACTAGAAGAATATAAGAGATCTGAGACCAGAATTTTTAGGCAAACAATAATCCACCATAGAAGTTAAGGTATCAAAAAAAAAAAATCTAAATAAACCCGAAACGCCGTATAAAAGAAAAAAAAACAAATCATTAAATCAAAATTGTGAAATAAAGAAGAGGAGGAAATAAATGTAAGAACCACATCCAGTAAAGACACAACAAATTGAAGAAATAAGGCTTTTCGATTTACCTTTGTTGGTGCAGAGGTTGAGGAACAAAATTTTCTTTCGAGGAGAACAAAAATAAGAAAGAAAATATGATGAGAAGAGATGGTGGCGATGACACAGAAAAACTTTCTGGAGAGAGCACATTGGTGAGGAAATGAGGGGAGAGTGAGTAAAGGAAGGTTAATAGGAGGTGTGAAATTGATGGTAGGTTATTAATTTTATTAAATAGTATTTTGTCATTTAGAATTAAAGAAAACAATCTTCCATATATATTATTAGTTTGAGAAATAATGTATTGAGTAAGCTAGAATTAAAGAGAAGTATTCTCTTAGCTTCCTATATATAACATTACTATTATAACTAATTTTGTCTAGTTGTAGGCCATCTTAAAGGTTGTTTCAATATATATATATTATCAAAATTCAAAGAAAACTTCCATCATTCTTTCTTTGTCATGTGATTATAAATTAAGAAAAATAAAAGTAAAAAAAAAAATCTTCTTCCAAATTTCTCTTTTTATTTCTTAAAAAAAAACAAAAGAAAAAACACTCAAAATTTAATTTTTGTGATATTCTTCCTTTTAAAAAAAATAATAATATAATTTCCTTTTAAATATTTTCATTTTTTTGCTTATAAAAAATTGTACAATTTAAGTTTTTGTTTTTTAAAAACTACTTACAAATTAAATATATATTAATTTTTAAAAATATTTTTTTATTTTTTTAATAATATACAACAATAAAGGAGTTAATTACAAATTCTTTTTTTTTAATTAAAGAAAAATCTATTTAAATTACTTTTAATTTATCTTTTTATTGTTAAAAAAGAGTATTATAATATAAGCTTTTTATTATATCCAAATTTTTAATTTTTTATAAATTCTTTTTTTATCTCTTTATCTTTTTATGTGCAATTTGTATGATTTTTTTTTATCTAAATGTGAGATTTAAGAAATTGATCAACTAATCATTTTAGTTGACTTTCTTTTATTATGGGAGAATAGTCAATAAGAGTTAAAAAAAATAATTTTAATTATTTTGTTAGTTCAATTCAATTTAAGATAATATCTTTATCATATAATAGTTCACATTCTAATTTCATTTGTCATAATTTAATTTTTTACTATTTTTCATTTTTTTAGCATTCAATTCTACATTTTTCTTTTGGTCTAAATTCTAAATAATGCGAAAGGTATTTATTACTAATATCTTTAAAATTAAGTTTTTTTATTAATATTAACTTTATCATATTATTTAATATCTATTTAAATATATTGTTACTTTTTTATAGTAGTATGACTTTTTTGTTGAAAAAAAACAAACATGTTACCTTAACTTTCTTATTTATTCTCTTAAAAAAAAGAAAAAATAATCATTTCTTAATTTTATTTTTATTTTCTTGAAAAATAAAAGAAATAAATATACTAAATTTACTCAATTTTCTTTTTGAAAAAAAAATTCCAAAATTTTCTTTTTGATTTCTTAAAAAGAAAAAACAAAATAAAAAATTACTCTTAAACTCTATTTTTTAAATACTTATAATTTAAATTTTATTTTTATTTTTTAAAATAAAATATAATTAAAATTGTTCATCCCAATTAATATTATTATAAACTCTCACATTATATAAGTCATATATATATATATATATGTACATGTTATCAACACACAAAGATATTATGTCATATATGTTTTTTTTTTTTTAATTATGAAGGTGTTTATTATCTAATGGTTGCATATTTTACTTTGGTGACGTTTCACATTTTTGCTAAGAATTGTGTATACATGCATATATTTTTTTTATGCATACTCATATTAAGTATTATCATTATTAATTGTATATTTTAGCATGTATTTTGAATTGATTACTAGAAACATATTCATATGTATTGAATACATGATTAATACCATTATATGCATATTATCACGTTACCAACGTCATTCCATATCAAGAAAAACTAGTCCATCTAATGTTTTCCTCAATTTTAATCGTTCTTATCTTGGCAAGATTATGTGTTTAAATTTTTCTCTTTACTTGAGAAAATTTTATCAAAACTTTGATACCAAAGAAAAAAATATCTAGTAAGATTGCATATCTCATCGTCATGCATGAACATCATGGAATCAAATTCCTTTTTTTTTTTTTTTTCTAGTCACTGAAAACCTTCTGTTGCTGAATTTAAGTACTCGACAATTCTATACTAGTAACAATGAATCGGGTTGATCATAGATCGGGATAAGCCATAAATCAGTTTTAAATCTTTAAGAATTTTTTAAATGTAGTTCTATTATTTACTGCTTTTATAAAAGTTTAGTATTCAAATGAGAAAGTAAAAAATATTAGAACTATATTGAAAATTTTTATAAAAGTATAAGACTCATTGGTGGCTTATCTTCTTTTATTATTATTATTATTATTTATTTGGGGCCTCAAAAATAGTGAGTGAGTTAACTTTGTTAGTGATTAGAAGAGGGAAGGAGATAAAAACTAAGTCCAACCCAGAAAACCCTGCAAATATTGCAGGTTGTTGGGGGTGACCACGAGGCTTCAGTCTCATGCCAACTCGGTTAGGCTGAGTTGGTACTCAATGGTGGCTTATCCCAACAAAAGATTCCCAACTTTGAATTCCAATAGTTTTCAGCCGCCACGTTTGTTTATCTCAAATTATAAGCCTTGGTTTTACTGGTTTTGCAAATTGTTATAATTTCTTGTGTAGAGCAATTATATCGTAGCAATTACACTGAAGCATGTATAATCTATATCTATATATATATATATATATATATATATATATATAGTTAAGAGATAAAGCATATGACTAAAATTACGTCTTCTTATTACAACAATTATAATTTTTATTTATAAAATTACAGTTAAGTTACCAAAAGATTTGGGACCTTGAAATTACCATAAATGTTTAACAGTTAGTTAAATGAAACAATAGGTGTCACTAAGAAAAATTTTAATATGCTTAAAAACAAAGACAAGTAATGTATGTAGTTAGGGTTTTTTTTTCTTTTCTTTTCTTTTTATAATAAAAGAAACTGTAAAACATGAAGAAAAAAAAAAGTTCGAAGCAAAAACGAAATGTTGATTTTATTCCTTTTTCTCGTCAAAAGAAAATGAAAACGATGAGCACTGTACAATGCCTTCAAGCATGGCATCGAACAACATAGTCCTATCTAACGCTGGCTGGCTCTTCATGTCATTGTCTGCATCTCATCTCTTTGAAAAGTCCGTTGATTTCACAAATAGAGGCCAGCAAGAGGGAGGCCGTTCCGCATATACACACTTTTTTTTTCAACCGAACCTATAAAACTTATTTTAAATTTTCATTTTTCACGTCAGCATTGCTTCAAACTTCCAAACCTAATCCGAAATTGTTTATATATTCTTCCCAATCAAGAAAGTGAATTCGCCCCGAAACCCCAATCCCTAACTGCATGATCTGCAATTCGTCGATTGTCCCTACAAATGGCTCTAATCGTTTGATGCTCTCTTAAAGCCTTGTTGAAGGCGGCAAGCAGTGGCAGCTTATAAGGAAATGCAGGGATTGAGGAAAGTAAATCGAGGTTAGAATATTACAGGAAAAGCCCCTGCTAAATCCATAGAGAAATGGAATGAGAAGTGAAATATCCCCAAAACCTAAATCCGTAGAGAAATGGGTCCCTCTAAAATGTATGTAGTTCTAGAAATTGTGAAAACTAACTAATCCCTTCTATGTCATTAGCGTGCCCATTCTATGTGATTGATTATGATAAAGAGGGGTTATTTGGTATTCTATCTGTGTTACTACAGACTCCAGAGATGGAGGCTTTTGCTTGAAACTTGCCTATAGTGAAATTCTTCGCATTTCAACTCTATTAGGTTTAGTTGTGAAGAGTGCCAATTGTTAGCTTATCCTGTTTTCACAGGCTCCTCGTTAAGCCCATAAACATTACCACCAGGCTTAGCTCGTGAAGTGAGGTTCACCTGCAGATTTACATATCTAACTAACCTGCACGAAATACTGAAACAGATCCAACATACTTTTTCTAACTAATGATTTAGCTTTAGTGATCAAAAAATTGAGGCTTCAACTTCAAGTTCAAAGTAGAGAATAACGGCATGAGAGATATCAATGGATCATGGCAGAGAAAATACCAAAATAAGGGAAGGACTTGGCTTCAGGTTTTCACTTTGCCCTTTTCTCTCGGTACAATTACTAAGATTTCTTGTTATCAGTTAAACAGAATCCAGGTTTTGATATTCTTCCTTCCCCCACCCCCACCCCCCCAATCCAAGTCACGTTCACCAGTTTAAAAGGCATACATGTACCACACCCACCACAGCCATTAACAAATAGCAGTACAAAATGGACCATGCACCTAGAACCGTCTCCGAACACGCCTGTTCTGGGGATTTGCTGATTCTGCTCCAGCTCCATCTGTAACTAGATCTAGCCCATAAATGCTGCTGCCACTCCTCTTCCTACTTGATTGCAGGCTTGAAGTCTCATCTCCAGATGCAAATGTCTTTAGCAATTCACACAATAATGAGGGACAGCTCTGCTCCAAGTGCCGGAAACCCTCTGACTGCATTACCGCTGCTAGACACAGGAAAGACTAATGTTAGATTCAACAATGCACCTTTTCAGAACAATTGGCACCTTCAACTGCCAATGCAGGGGAAAAAAACAGAATGCATACAATTCGAGGTGGCAGAATTCTAAAATACAGCTCAAGTAATGGTGGAATTCTAGGATTAAGTCATGTCCAAATAATAAATTTCACTGACTACAATACCATGTGACACACCTAATTGCTGATAAAAAAAAAAAAAAAAGCATATCTAAATCCATTTCCTAAGGCATACATAATTAAACAAAGTTACATTATACAAAGAATTTGAAAAATGTTTTCAAAGAACTCTAGTATGCTAAAAGAACAAAACCCTTACTGGCTTCAAGTTTTCTCGAAAAGTTCCCAGGGCCTCATATTCCATCTTTTCCTAATCAGTGATTCAGTCTTTTCTCCCTAAGAAAACAACCGGATTATCCTTAAAGAAATTCATACTCTCTTAAGTGTATCGTGGGCAGATTTCCCCAACATAAACAAATGCAGGACTTGGCAAACCCAGCTACTGGTTAGAATGTTATAGCTTCATCAATGGCAATTTCTCAGATAAAGTCTCAGTACCTGATGGAAGAGCCAAAAGCCTTCACATACTCACATGTTCTAGTCATAGCAAATACAACAACACCAGCCAAACTAGAATCCTAGATTCAATTGGAGTCAGTTACAGAATCTCTTCTTGTCATTCCATTATTATGAATTAAATTTGAAGTGAGATCTAATTGTTTCAAATCTTTCTTAACAAAAGATTCCAAAGATAGGCCATCTTCTCTCTCTCCTCTTGTTATCCACCTGGATTGGGTCACACCTTTTAATTGGAGCAAATGTAGGTCTATGTTGGACATATTCAAACCAACGCAAACGTCACTTTTATTTTTTTGGTCCTTCCTAGAGTGGTCACAGATCTAATTGTTCTGGTCACTACCAGTGATATCTAAAATTAGCCAGAACTTCCCCAAAGTTCTCTCCATACTGAATGTCTAAATTTTAAGTCATCTTCCATATAATTTTCAAGCATAAGCTGAAATTTGCAATGCTGAAAAGCTACAAGCAAAACAGACCTCCCAAGTTTGCTGGATTAGCAGCAAATTTTAAACAGATGGCCTTCAGTTGCAAACACTGATGCTGATCAGCCAAAGCAAGTGTTGTCGCCACTGTCTCAGCACTGAGTTCATCGCACAACTTTGATTCACACAACAACTTAAGTCGATCTAAGTTGTAAAGGTCAGCAGCAGCCAACAGATGCTGCACCATGTTGAAGGATGTACACATAGAGGCAGAACTCATAATTTCATATACATCAGGAAGTTTGTCTGTATATATAAAGAGAAGCATTGCCTACAAACAAGAAGCATATAATGACTTTCTATTCCCTTTTCCCTGTATCCGGTGGGTGAAGGAAGAGAAACAAGAAACTTACCCTGAATATTGACGGATCAATGTCTTTGATTACTACTTCTTCTATGTTAGGATCACCAACCAGTCCAAAGAACTGAGCTTTAAAAACAGGAGAACGGGCAGCAAGGATCAACTTGTGAGCTATAAATGTTTCATCACCAACCTGGAAAACTATATCACAGCCAACTTCAGATTCGAGGAGTTCCTTGAATCCCTGGCCCATATCTGAAGGTGGAAGAGGTATTGTGTATTGTTTTGGTCCTTCAAGACGAGTTCTGACAACCCCAACAGTGCACTTGATGATAAGGCAATCATCCTTTATAAAATCAGATGTTTCTAAGCTTGTTCTTCTAAAGAAACGCTTGTAACCCCTGCAATTTAGTAAACAAGGCCAAGTGAGGGTAAGCATTCAAGTTCACTCATAACAGTCTAAAACTCCAAATTCCAATCCCACCAGACACCCATGCCCCCAGGCCCTACCCCATTACCCAGGAAAATTTAAAAAAAAAAAAAACGAAAGAACAATATTTTTTTCTCAAACCACAGGGTGAAATCAAAATCATACGTGCAATTCATGAGCACTCAAGAGCAAAAAGGTATGAAATAATTAAAAATCTCAATGACCGAAAACAGCTACTGTAAACAAAAGATCGAAAATCAGTACCAAAAAAATAAAAAATAAAAAATAAATCAATTAGAACATTGTTTGAAAAACAAGAATTGATAAAGCGAAAGAAGATATGCCAAAAGGCATAATAAAAGAAAATTACCACATGCTCCCTTTATACTTAAGGGTGTAAGGCCCACTCTCCAAGGCACGATCAAAATGACTATGAACCTTGTGCTTCCCTTTCCCACTCTGATCCACGAGAGTCAACTCGAACAGGGCCCTCACGTCCGTCCCCTCGCTCGCCAATGCTATGAACACCGAAACGTACATGGAACTATCATCGGGGTTCTTGCCATCGGGGTAGAAGTATATCGCCCAATCGTAACCGGCCACCGTGAAAATATCACTGGATATGCACTTGCCTGCTCCCATTCCTTTGGCCAATGAGTAACCCTTGATGCTGAACTGATGGGAGCCATTCAGCGTCTCGATGATTGACTTGGAAGACGACTCTTTCTCTAAATCCGGCACCAAGTCGCCCATGATCACATCGATTTCGTCTAATCGTACGGCTATTGATGCGAAGGCCAGCCGCAACCGCGCGCCCTGGCGGGTGTGTCAAGAATTCCTGGAATCGTCACTGTGCTCCCAAAATTAGCAAACCCTAGAACGAGGTCCGCTTTGAAAATTCTTGAATTAGGGCTTTTTGCATGGGAGTAATTGGAATTGCAATTGGAATTGTAGAGAGCTTGGGACTTTTGGACCACCACGTTCAGGATTGAAATGATTACTTTTAAATAAATACTATAAATTTAATTTTAAATTAATTATATGTCATAAGGATTTATGCGAATTAAATAACCCCCTTACTTAATCTCTGTTGCCACCATTTTAATTCATGCGATTGTTCCTTTTTATCTATTTTGAGTTATCATTATAGTTTTGTAATTTCGACTTTATCTAATTTGAATTCATTTTATATTTATTATATATACATATTTTTATAAAAAGAATACATTATTTATTATATTGAGAAGCTATTTTTTGAATTTATCGCAGTGCGGTGTTACTTTTGCTGATTTGGATTCTATATTTACAATTTTTTACGGTAACTTGAATGAAATTCTTTAAGAGTTTTTTTTTTATTTTAAAAAAAAAAAGAAGGAAAATCTCAGATTACAAGGCCTCTCCAATGATTGATGCTAGCAATTGTCCTTTTGTTCCCAGCCTATTAATTCCCCCAGATTTTCCCTCATTTTTTATTTACGACCGCAGCACAGCAGACCACCGACGTTGCCACCGGCGAGGCTGAAATCCAAATACGACGGAACGAGGAACAGCTTGCCACGCGCTCCCCAGTCACCTCCGCCGTGCAAAAAGCACACGCTCGTGAAATTCCCCACCCCCCCCGAAAACGACGCCGTAGTACTCTATAATTCACGTTGCAAGATAAATCGAGTTATTATATATCAAACATATAAATCGAACGTATACTCAATAAAAAATATCAATTATTTTAAGACAGATATTCGAATCGATAATCTCATTGTAACACGCCAGTGGTTTTTAACCGTCACAATGTGCGTTTTGCGCGGTTGGAGTCGAGAGATCCAAGATCTGTGTGGTTCGCAGCAAACCCGCAACTGCTAGCCGTCGAAAAGCAGAGCATTTGCTTCTGCTTAGTATTATAGTATGGATCTCTTCAAAAACCCACTGGTTCTAAAGATCGCGGCCTTTGCTTTCCTCTCCGTCACCTTCTTTTACTTCGGCAAGCACTGGTCCAACGGCTACCAGCAGCTCATCTTCTTCTCCAGACCCCGCGACACCGTCGCGATTTCGCCCAACGACGATAAGTTCTTCAATGTCGCCGCTCTCATTTCTCATAACCCAACCGAAACCCTAACCGACAAGACTCTATCCCAACTGAACCAAAATGAGACCCAGACCCAAACCCAAGCCCGGTCCCAGCCTCCGTCCCTGCCCAGTCCGAGTCGGAATTTTGGGATTATCGATGGCGATGGAAAGATGAGCGATGACTTCGAGGTCGGGGAGTTTGATCCGGCGCTTGTGGAGACTTGGGGAAATGAGACTGAAATCGAGAGCGAGAATAAAGATTCTAGGGTTAGGATCAGGAGATTTGAGCTGTGTCCTGAACGCATGAGGGAGTATATACCATGCTTGGACAATGTGGACGCGATTAAGAAGTTGAATTCCACGGAGAGAGGTGAAAAATTCGAGCGGCATTGTCCGGAGCAAGGGAAAGCGCTGAATTGCTTGGTTCCCCCGCCTAAAGGGTACCGTCGGCCGATTCCTTGGCCGCAGAGTCGAGACGAGGTATTGCTGCTTTAATTTCCTTTTTTTTTTTTTTTTGAAAACAAAAAAGAAGAATAAAAAAGGGGAAAAAAAAAAAGAAAAAAGAAAAGCTTTCTTTAATTGGACACGGATGTGTTTGGTTGTAGAGTAAGTGGAGTGAAGCAGAGAAAGCAAATAACTTCTTATTTGGCCGAATTGCTGCTCATTGATTAAAGCAGATCCTGCTTTCTGACATGCTGAATTTCTTTCAAAAATGTGGACTACCACTGATTCAAAATAGCTAGTTTGCACTGGGGTTTTCGAGGGGAAATTGCAATCGATGTGATCATTGATTGCTTGTTAGCTCTTTATTTAGCTTGTTCTCTCATATATCATAAAACGGTTTGCTAAGCTTAAGGAGTTGATAGGAGATGCCACTTTGTTACAGGTATGGTACAGTAATGTTCCTCATGCCCGACTGGTTGATGACAAGGGGGGTCAAAACTGGATATCCAAAAAGAAAAACAAGTTTAATTTTCCCGGAGGTGGTACACAGTTCATACATGGCGCAGATAAATATTTGGATCAGATTGCTGAGGTTTGAAACTCTTTGTCTGAGCAGTTTCATTAGGCCTGAGTTTTTTTTTTTTTTTGATTTGTAATATTTCATTCGTATGCATAGATGGTCCCAGAAATTGCATTTGGCAGTCATACTCGAGTTGTTCTTGACGTCGGATGTGGTGTGGCAAGTTTTGGTGCCTATTTGCTGTCACGGAATGTTATAACTATGTCAATTGCTCCTAAAGATGTTCATGAGAATCAGATTCAATTTGCTCTTGAACGTGGTGTGCCTGCAATGGTGGCTGCATTTGCAACTCATCGATTACCATACCCAAGTCAAGCCTTCGAATTGATACATTGCTCACGATGTAGAATCAATTGGACTCGTGATGGTATGTCTGTTCCCTTGGATGGCTAGCTTTTTAGCACCAAAGCAGAATGATTGTATGAAAACCTTGGGAGCATTATGTTTGCCTGTGGTAAAAACTAGAAAATTCCCACAATCCTTGCCTCTGTAACCATGCAAATGATTTCTTGTACCTTGCCCTTTCCTTTCCTCCCATCAAATTAGAAATTGTGTTTTATGCTATGATATCATGACATATTTATTGGTGTCTGTATAGTTACATGTGTTTTTCATTTTACTTTGCTCAATTCATGATTGCTTGACATCTCGTGATTGTGCCTTTTCTTTTCAAACATTGCGATGAAGATGGAATCTTGCTCCTTGAGGTCAATAGGATGCTCCGGGCTGGAGGATACTTTGCTTGGGCAGCGCAGCCAGTCTATAAGCACGAGCAAGTCTTGGAGGAACAGTGGGAAGGTATGAATCATCAAGTATTTGCAAGTTAATATTTAAAGGTCTTGTACTCCAAATTAACTTAATCTCCTTTTTTTTCTGCCCATAAACTAAGAATAAATCCTCTTCCATGATCTTTCCCTGCTTAGACTGGGTTACTAATGAAAGATAATTTGTTTAGTATGTAAATTTTTTATGTGATAATGGATACTTCTCAAAATAATTGCTTTTCCAAAATGATCTCCAAGCCAACCTCAGATGGAGCAATAAATGGTCACTAGAATATATGACCAAGGAAGAATGTTTTATCCTGACACATATTTTACTATAATTTGTTAGTGATGAAATTGCTGTGATTGATAACATTTGCCTCTGTATCTTCAGAGATGCTTGACCTTACCACCCGTCTTTGCTGGAAGCTTATCAAGAAGGAGGGGTACATTGCAATATGGCAAAAACCTGTTGACGATAGCTGCTACTTCAGCCGTGATGCAGGAACAAAGCCTCCATTGTGTGAACCTGATGATGACCCTGATAATGTTTGGTATAATTGCTATCCTGCATTTCGATTTCTGAGAGTTTCTGCTGCATATTGACAACAATGACCCTTATAATCCTTACTGGTAAAACCTTTACATTTGTAAAAGGGCATTCAATGGTCAATCTTGCATATTGATGAATTGACTGTTCTTTCCAACACTCTGGGTTCAACAATAATAATAAATTGAATGAGTTTCTTCAACCAAAATGATATTACATATGGGAACAACTTTCCCTTATCTTGCACCCATCTACCCACATTACTTCCAACGAATTCAGACTGTCCTCTTGCTATCCTTTTCATTTCCATTGATATTTTAAAGTTGTGTTTCTGTTACATATTCTGGTGATTGGAACTGCTCTTTGGTAACAGGTTTAATAGACTTTATTATGTTTCATAGCTCTGTGTGTGTTTGTCTTTCTTTGCCCATAAAAGTTAAGAGAATCTGAAATTAGTTTGTGAATTGTTCTTATGAGTTTCTCAGTTATTACCAGTTAGCTTTCTCTGCACCATGCCATCAGGTATGTTGATCTGAAGGCATGCATTACTCGACTTCCTAAGAATGGATATGGAGCAATTATTACCAAATGGCCTGCCCGTTTACATACTCCACCAGACAGGCTGCAGAGCATTCAAATTGATGCATACATAGCAAGAAACGAGTTATTCAAGGCAGAATCAAAATACTGGTATGAAACAATAGATGGCTATGTCCGTGCTTGGCATTGGAGGAAGTTAAAACAAAGAAATGTGCTGGATATGAGATCTAGCTTTGGAGGGTATCTCATCTACATAATCTCATTTTTCATTAATCAGTTGTGATATTCTTTTATTTGGCTTGACTTTTATGGTTTTATTTGGTTTTGGTAGATTCGCAGCCGCATTTGTCGATCAAAAACTTAATTCCTGGGTTATGAATGTTGTTCCTGTTAGCGGACCCAACACGTTGCCTGTCATATATGATCGTGGACTTATAGGCGTTATGCATGATTGGTACTACTCAACTTTGGTTATTAATTAGGACATATAAGTGATTGGACTCCCATTTTGGATGTTGAAATTGATGGTTGTCATTAACATACTATTGTCATGCCATGATGACTTTTATACCTCAGATCATTGCACTTTTTGGCTTGCATTTTCCATTTTTCACTACCTGTCAAAAGAATACATAAAGCATTACCTTTTATTCATCAGGTGTGAGCCATTTGACACGTACCCAAGAACCTATGATTTTTTGCATGCCGCTGGCCTCTTTTCCATTGAAAAGAAAAGGTACCCCCATCTCTCTTTGCTGAATTCATCAGGTCTCTTAGAAATCTAGTGATTGGATTTCAAGGTTTAGGCAGTTATTTTCTTATGGGTCTTTTTTCTTTGCATCAGATGTAATATGTCTACTATCATGCTCGAGATGGATCGCATTCTCAGACCTGGTGGTCAAGTATATATTCTTGACTCTCTCGATATCATGGGTGAGCTTCAAGAGTTGGGTAAGGCAATGGGTTGGCAAGTAACACTGCGTGACACATCTGAGGGTCCTCATGCAAGTTATAGGATCTTGACATGTGAAAAACACCTTTTGCGTCCTTGAGAATGTGGAATGTGTAAACAGGCTTGTGTTCTATTGGCAACTGTAAATATCAGACACGACAAGTTTCATAAATCGAAACACAGTTGATGGAGAAAATACGGTCAAAAGTAATTCAAATTCTGGAGGGCATTTCAGGTTATTATTTGAACAAACGAGGGCACTACCAAGATTCTTTTAAATTGAAGCTTGTCATTTTGGGTTTAGCTGTGATGCATGGGGGTGCTGCCGGGTTATCCTGTCTGGGTGGAAAGACTGCTGTTTTATGATAATCTCTTTTTCTTTTTGTCTTTTCGGGGTAGGCCATGTCTGTGTCACTTAATTGTAATATCCATCTCCTGTATGTGCGCTTATTGTTTTCCTACTTTTACAGTTGAGTTGAAGCATTTGTAAGTCGTAATCATTTAAACTTTCTGCCCCGCCCTCCTTTCCATAAATGGTAATAGCAGCAATAATAGCAATGATGGTATCTCCTTTTGTGTTCAAAACTTAAAGCAATTACTCAGTAATTTGTGTTTGCAACATGCCAAGCAGAACCTCAGGCATTGGGTCACCGAATCACCATCCAAAGCAGCGGCAAATTTTGTTCTACCATAGTATGCTGCAATTCCTCTCCAAAGCTGTAAGGCCCCTGTCAATAGAAACACTTTAGGTCTCCTTTGTGGCCTCGCACCTGGGCAGAAAAATGTGGTGTGATAGGTAATTTTGGCAATAGGCTTGAACCTTTTTTGATTTACGGGGCAATAAATTCGTACTTAATATGGACCCGGGTTCGCAAAATACCCGTTAAAATGCAAGGGAAAGGGCAAAGGCGACATACAGTCTAAAAGGAAAATTCTACCTGACGAGTGGTTTAAAATGGAGGATGAGCAAATAAAGGTCACTGCATATTTGTGCTGGTGTTGCTTTATATGACAATTATGCTGGTGTTGCCTTATATGACAATTCTGCGAATCATAAAGATTATTTATTTTGTTTTGGTTTATTTTTAAGTGCTTTATTATTTAGTTAGACCATTTTCTTTTAGCTATTATGTGTTTTATTATTTAGATTATAATATTTTTTACTTAATTAAATAATTTTAATTATAAATATGTATATAAATCTAAAATTAAGTAATTTTAGTCAATAAATTCTTTGAATAAAAGATGCAATTTTTTAATTATTTTTATGGTGAATTTTAAAAACTCTTTTTAATTTTTCCCTATTTTTATCTAGGGTAGATTTTAGAAAACCTTTTAAAGATTTAACTAAATTTTTTTGATATACTCTTTTTGACATATTTGTCTTGTGTTAATTTGAATTAGAATTTGGTATTACGTTACTTGATATCATTTTAACATCTTGATACTTTCATTCTGTATCAAGTGATATTAAGCCATATTTGATCCGTATTAATGTTGTCTTATAAAGTTTAAAGTAACTTCATTGACAAGTTCAAAATAGCCTCTTGATTGACGATGATTGAAAAACTCTACTCAATATAGGGTGTTTTGTTAGGATGATAATGATGATAGATTTGGCATTTAAAGATTTTGTTTACAGTAAATTTATTTATAATTATATTCTTGAATTTAGAGAAAATTTTTTACAAAATTTATTTTTAATTTAATAATATTAACAAAAAAAAAGTGAGGTTTCTTACTAATAAATTTGATTATAATATAGTTAATTGGTGAACTAATATTCAACTGTATTGACTTTGATGAAATAAATATAAAATTTAATCATAATAAAAAGTATATAAATTATTAATTTTAGAATTTTATTTTAACTATTATAAGAAAATTTTGTATAAATTAAATAAAAAATTAAGTTAATATTTTAAAATTTATTATAAAAGTTATCATAATGTGTCATAATCAATTATAACATAGAATATGTCATTTGATATAAATCATGTATTCAAGATGTCTAATTTGTACTAAAAATTAATTTTGTTTATTCTTGTACTTAATTAGTTCATGAATTAATTATTAAAGAAAAAGTTAGATTTATAGTATTTGATAATCTTTTTAAACATTGTTATAGATCAAAAATCTCAATTATTTGTGAAATTAAATAATATTTTAATGAATATTTAGAAATTAAAGATCTTAATATAATAAAAATATTTTTTTAAGGTATAAAAGATGTTAATTTTTTATTACCAACTCGAAAATGAGTTTTTTTTTTTTCAAATTGAGAGATTTGACATAAAATATATTACAAAAATTATTTTTTATTATTTTATAAATTATATTATAATTTTTATTTTATTTATTTGTTTATTTTACAATATTGTAATCTAATTATAAATTTTAGTTGAATGATTTAGAAAATATGTAAACTATTCAATAATTTTTTTATTTTAGTTTATTATTAAGTATTTTTTTTGTTTAATTAAAATATTTTCTCAATTATTCATTAAACATTTTTTTTGGTCTAGAGTATTTTGTCAATTAATTAAATAATTTTACTTATAAATGTATATATATGTTTAAGGGTTAAATAATGTCAATGAATAAATATTTTTAGTAAAAAACTAAGATTTTCTCATTATTTTTTTCATTAATGAATTATAAAAATCTATTTAAAATTTTAATTAAATATTAATTTTTATTATACTTTTTTTATGTTTCTATCACATATTAAGTAGTATTAGAGTTTGAAATTGCCTAACTTAATATTATCCTGATATGTTTACCCTTTCGTTCTGCATCACATGCACAGGCTGACGTGAAAAAACCTCTCTCTAACTCTCTTTCTATGGTGTTAATGCTCAGGTATCTTTGTTAAATGCACGTGAATAACCAATTAAAGTCTAGTTTATCAATTGGATTGCCAAATTTCAATGTAGTCCTAGATCCTTGAGTTCTTTTTTTATTAACTCCATTGAGTTGATCCTTAAATGTGTAAGAGATCAGGACGAATGAATCCTAGATCAAACTGCCCTCTTACGTTTCACCAATAATTCACCTGGTCCAATACCGACAAAATCAAGATCAAGACCTTATTCACTAGTTTTTTCAAGATCCAAGGTCCAAGAGCCCCATCCTCTCTCGAGTCTTTGTCTCAGTCTTTTCAAGGTTAGCAGTATGTGACAGAAATATCAGAATTATGGACAATTCTTTATATACACGACTTAGCTCCGTATCAGATAGAAAAAAAAAAAGTATTATATAAATATAAATATTATATATTTTAAAAAATTATATTTAAAAAAATAATTATTATAATGATATTAAAATTAATTTAAAAATTATATTTTTAAAAAATA
This sequence comes from Bruguiera hainesii, assembly GCA_023213295.1. NCBI lineage: Eukaryota > Viridiplantae > Streptophyta > Magnoliopsida > Malpighiales > Rhizophoraceae > Bruguiera > Bruguiera hainesii. The sequence continues at coordinate 2,578,738 of JAHOYR010000003.1, read as the reverse complement.
ATAATTATCATGATAATAATATTAAAATTAATTTAATTTTAATTATAATATTTTTTATTAAGTATTTTATATAAGCAAAGTAAGTAAAAAAGAGAGATTCTGATTCTTAATGAAAATATCGATAAATTTGATAAAAAAAATATAAATAATATATTAAAATAATAAATAAAATTTTAAATATAATTTAATTTTTAAATCAGAACACTATATATTTTAAATAGAAAGAATTGACAAGGAGGGAGAGACTTTAATTTACAAGAAAGGATAAGTCTCAATTTTTGATAAAAATATCATTGAATTTAGTAAGAAAAAATATGATATTTGTATTAAAATAATAAATTTTTAGATAAAATAATGAGTGTTACATATTTTTAAAAATTATTTTTTATAAAAAAAATAATAACTTTATAATAGATAACCCCCTTATATTTTCTAGTTAGCAAAGCTAATTATTGTACAGGCTTGGTGCTTCATGTCTGATCTCGCTTCATTTTCCTCTTGTTTCTTTTTCTTCTTTTGGCTCAACTCTTCTTTACTCTTCTTTTTGTCTTTTGTCTTCCTTTTTTATGTCTTTAAGTTCATTCATCAATTGATTCTTTGGATCTTGTTTTGCTACTTTTGATTTGATTGTTTGCTAAATCGATGTTCTTTGAGTTATTTTATATGAACGATCGATTCAACAACTGCCCTTATTGGGTAAAATCCGATTTTTTTTTTTTAAATGTCATGCTTAATTGTCTAACATGGTTTATGGGTGTATCTAATCCTTCTGATAGGTTCATTTTTAGCTTTAGCTTTTTGTCTCCATTTTTTCAGCTTTTTCAAAAATTAATCGGCGCGTCGGTGGTGCAAGGTTGACAAATATGGCCAGACACAGAAACAAAACAATGGCCAATCCTTTTGATCAAAATTGACAATGCAAAGCTGTCTTTATTCTTCATATGTTCTTCTTATCTCCATCGTTTCTTTTTCTTTACCTCACTTTTATTCTGTATAAACATTCATAAAACATTAATCGGTAAGAAAAAAAAAAATGATTCGGTGGTAGTTAAAGGGACTCATTTTTGGACCACTCCAAAAAAAAAAAAAAACCAATTATCTCCATTGAATCTAAAATTTCAATTTCTTTATATTTTTATTTAAATACTATTCATTTTCTCTAATAATATATTTGTAATAAAATCTTATTCATATTGTTTATGTAATTTTTATTATTATTTGAATTTAAAAAGAAAACAACCCCATAAATATAGCTTAAACCGCCAAATCCATCAAATCAATTTATAATTACTAATAAAAATTTGATTAGTTGTACTCTTATATTAATATAATTATAATTTTAAAAAACTTTAAACCATCGCTAGCAATTTAATTTGAATATTATGTTAAACTGACTTAAAATTTCTCGCGTACACTGCTATGTAACAATGGGTGCTAGACCGAAGCTCCACCGTTAGCTGTAATAATTCTTCTTATTATTATTATTATTATTATTATAAAAACTGAAAAAATGTAATATATTATTTACAAATACAATTTTTTGAAAAAAAGGATTTTCTATATCTTAAAATAAAATTATTTTTGTTTTCCGCAGCATAAATCAAATAATTAAATACACCGACTCTATGAAATGGAGTCAAGAACCATACTGTGATGAGACGGAACACTGAGAAGAAAATTTTAATAGCCATAGTATTACTGTATGGCATTTGGACCCATATTTATGGGGTTTATATATCAGTTTTTTTTTTTTTTAGCAGAATCTGGAATCAAAACTGTTTGTTTTTTTTTTTAACGAAAAGTATCCTTTATTATCTCGAATTTCCTCAGTTTTATTATTATTTTTCTAAAAATATATATATATTTTAAATTTAATCAAATATTAATCTTATTTTATATAAACATTACATTAAATAATATTAAAATTTAAATTTACTGTACGTGATATTATTTCAATATTTTTATGCTTTCGTCCTGGGTTATGTTCTGCCCGAGATTTGACTTCTACATGCCTTGAAACAGTTCTGTTCGGTTAGAAGTACATCAAAAAGTACTATGTATGCGTACATGCAACAGCTCTGCCCGTATACATTCATATATTTTTTGTTTCTTTTTTGAAAAAATACTAAGCAAATATGCAAGTCGTCGTTTCTCCTTTTTTTTTTATTTTTTTCTCATTTCTCGTGGCCGAGGTTCACGGTTAGCTAGTCATCTAGTAACAGGATCAGTAGGGTGACTTCTTGCTTTTCAGATGTAGACTAAGATTAGGTCATCTTGTACACTTGTTTAACAAAAGTTACAATGCAAGAAAATAATGTTATTCGGATCTTCCAAAGTCTCTTCATCGCTAGCCAGCTTGGTCTAGCCTTTGTCGGTCTTTCTTGCTTATGCAGGTACGTGCACGCCACGAGATACCCCATCCATCATAGTCGTAGTCTTTTATTGGGGTTTGTTCTTCATTGTTTGTTACGTAAAAGATGAAAAAGGGTTGATGGGGAGAGACAAACAGTGAAAAGAAAATCAAAGACAATCTCACGTATAAATGCCAAAAATTCGTAAAAAATTACACAATGTATAAACTCTAACTAGTTACTAAAAAATAAAATAAAATATTATTATTTTTATATTTATTATATGTTTAATATTATTTTAATAAATAAATTAAAATCCTCAATATATATATATATATATATATATATTTTTTTTTTTATTCTATAAAGTCCTCCGCCCACCGGCGGCTCTCTCGTCGCAGATTCTCTTTGTGTATGTGATTACAGCTGTAAGACTGTGACAAGTCATGATCCGGGGGGGGGGGGGTGGAGTTGAATCCAATTTCATCACTTCAAATTCCGCAAAGTTGTTATTAAAGCCTTCATCCACCGTCAAAATCCGTTGTCCTAGTTTCGAAGTCAATAGGATCGGCTCCTGGTCAAATGCTTTTTGTGGACGGACTAACGTGACGGACGGAACTAATAAATTAATTTTTAAATATATCTTAATTTTTATATTAAATACAAAAATTTAAAATATATATATAAATATTATATATCTCAATAAATTAATTTTTAAATAAATAATATTATAATCAATTCAATTTTAATTTTACTATTTTTTGTCAATTATTTCATATAAAAATAATAAGTGGAGGAGATTTGGATTCTTAGTCAAAATTTTGATAAATTTGGTAAAAAAAATATCACATTTAAAAATAAATATATTAAAATAATAAATTAATTATTAAATATAATTTAACTATCATATTAAATAAAAAAATTATATAAATATAATCACTACATAGTTTAACTTTTAAGAGACTGCCTTTCGAGAAAAAATGGCCGTGACATTAAGCTCTAAATCAAAATTTCCAAATCAATGCAATTAAAAAAGTGGTTCACATGGTCTGCGCTAAACTAATTTCATTAGGTCTCCACTGCTGTCAGTTGGGTCGCTGTTCTTTTCCTTGTTACAGGTTCAGATAACAAATAATATCGTACTTTTTTTTTTCAAAAAAATAAAAAATAAAAAGATCGTATAGCTTTTTTTTTTTTTTTTTCGGTGCGTACACAAGGCGAGTGTCCTCTTTAGATTAAAACACGGTTCGTTACCCAAGTTCCCTATAAATACCAAAATCATTTCATTGATTGTGCCTTTTCTTTTTACTTTTGAGAATATGTAAATTCTTCATTCAATTCTCACAATTACAAACACAAATGAAATGTGAATTTTTTTTTAATTGGTAATGAACAAAAATTTCAAAAATCCAAAGGCTAATTTGTTGTTGTCATTAAAAATAGAAAAAGAAAAACAAAATAAAATAATGAGTAACTAATAAAATAATTATATTTATATTTTAATTAAAAAATATAAAAATTTATTATAAAAGAAATAAGAATTATACTATTGGATCACAATTTTACTAATTTTATAATTTAGGTTGAGATTTGACTAAGATCTTATTTTAAAAAAATTTTAAAATGATTTGAATCATTATTGTTATATATAATTCTGAAATTTCAAAATCTTATAATTTAAATTAAGATTTTTATAAATTAAAATTTTTTTGTTATATTTAATTATTTATTTGTTTATATATAATATTTAAATTTAAATAAAAAATATTTTTATTTTTTATTTATATTATATTTTAATTTAAAAAATAAAAAATTTAAAAATTTATTATAAAAAGAGAGAGAATTATAGCATTAAATCACAATTATAATGCTACAATTTACATTGAAATTCCACTAAGATTTTACTTTAAAAAGATCTTATAACAGTTCCAATGTTGGTTGATTGTAGAGTTTTAAAATTTTATAATTCATGTCGAGATTTTAACAATCATAATCACAAGACATATGACTAGGTGAGAGAGTTGGATTCTTAGTTAATTAAAACTAGAGCCGTAACGTCCTTTCTTTTTTTTTTTTTTTTTGGCTGTGATGAAATAGCATCCATGTTTAAATAACTACTGTATAATGATGGGAATTTTACATAATTAATTGATTCTACTGTATATTGATCATGACGCGGGCCCCCACTTTTTATTCTAAATGATAAAGGCATAAATGCTCATTACACGTCCAAGCTCAGAAAACGCCTTTCCTCCCATTCATTAAGCACTACACTCTCTACTGGACCGCCTAAATTGCAAGGAGGAAAAAGTATTGGGACTCAAATTGGGAGTTTAAAAATATTGGGACTCAAATCAGAGGCTCAGAAAACTATGTAAAAAAGTAATATTTATTTGCATGTATATTGTAATTAGATGCATATTGTATATTGTATTTTCCAAAAATAAAAAATGAAAAAAAATTAAAGGATTTGTATGAAATTTATTCTGTCTATTTTATCTTCTCTCTATGACATATCTTAATAATAGTCATCTTTGACTTGGACGGGAATCTTCCGACGACTCTCTCCTTTCCATTTTCTCCCTCTACATTTTTCTTTTTTTTTTTTATTTAAAATTTATAAACACTGAAAATCAAAATTTAAAATTTAAAAAATTTATTACTTAACTTTGTAACTACCCACATATATACATATATTTTCTAATGCCACAAACAAACACGCAAACAAAATGAAGAAGCCTCTCTACATTTTCTCGACGCCTGAGTGAAGTTAACATTCGGTGTCTCCTCTCTTAAAACCACCATGAAGAAGCCGCCGCCGCCGCCTCCACCGTATCCACTATTCCTGACGGCGGCGATGCTCCTGACGTCTGCCGTGTGCGTATGCTCTGCCAATCACTGCCCCGACTGCGGCTCCGCAGCCGTCCCGTACCCGCTCAGCACCGGTCCTCTCTGCGGCGACCAATCATACAAAATCCGGTGCGAAGCAGGTTCGCTCCTGTTTGACACGTTGAACAACTCGTATCCAATCGTTTCGATCGATCCGCTAAGCCAACGGCTGGTGATACAACCGGCGAGCCTGGAACCAAACACCTGCGTCACATCTGATTTCATTCACCAAGGCATCCAGCTAAACAACACCCTCCCTTTCAACATCACCAAATCCAATACCATCATGTTCTTGAACTGCACCGAAACGTTGCTTCAGTCACCGTTAAACTGTTCGTCCACTAGCTTGTGCCATTCGTATGTGAACAAAACGCGAACAGCATCTGCGTGCCGCGACGCCTCCATTTGTTGTACCTTCACAGCAGGTAGCTCAACGACGTCGCACAAGATTCGGGTTCGAGATGCCGGGTGCAAAGCGTACAGCAGCTTTGTTAACTTGGATCCGGGCTTGCCCGTGGATAAGTGGCCCGACCCTGGAGTGGAGATTCAATGGGCGCTGCCCCAGGAACCTCCGTGTGGGTCCCAGGTGGATTGTGACCGGAATTCAACTTGTGCGCCCGACCCGAGTGTCGAAGTCGTCCGGAGATGTTATTGCAAGGGTGGACTTTGGTGGGACCCGATTCGAGGGACTTGCGCTCAAAGTAATCAATGACGTGTTTCCGCTGTCACTTTTGTATTATTATTATTATTATTTTGTTTTTGCTTGTTATGACTTTACCTGTGGCTGACTCGTGAAAACATTGTGCAGATGTGACGTGTCAAAATCGCGACGGCTGTGGTAACTCGTCGAAGACTGCACTCGTTGCTGGTACGTACTGGTCAAACCCATTTCTATACCTAATCTTATTAGTAAAAATTAAATTTTAATTAAAATTATTTGAGTTAGTTACTTTCTTTATTTTTATGTGAACATAATGTGTTGAGTTTTTTTAATAGTTTAATTATATTTTGATTATGCAAATTAACATATAGTTTTTTTTTGTTATAATTTTTTTAATCTAATCACAAAATAAAAATCTTTAAAATATTACATTTATATTCAATAATAAAATAAATATTAGAAACAGCCCCAGAATGGGCACGTGCTGTGCTTAAGTTCAAACTCAGAAACTGTGCCATGTTTAGGTCATGGGTTAGAAGTTTTCAGTTTATTTTAAACTTGAGTAATAGGTCGTGCCTGACACAACTCGATAAATGTATATATAAAGGCGGTACTTGACCCGGCCCATATCGAGTAATGTAGGCCTGGCTCATGGGCTACTCAGCCCATTTTACATGTTTATTCGTGACTTTTTTTTTTTTTTTTAATTTTATCATGGAAAATGGACCAAACTTTACTAATACTCTCCATATAAGTGGCATCATCATCAGGTTAGAGATTGAGGAGGTTTTTTCTTTTCTTTCTTTTTTTTTTTGTTTTTGAACAATAGAAATTGAGGAACTTAAGATAGAGTGGATAGTCCAAAAGCAAGCTACTCCGGATGGAGGACCCTTTAACGTATAATTTAGTCTCACAACAAGAAGATATCAAGAACATGACAAATCTTTCTTAGACACAATAAAATTTTACATTAAATATAAATTTTTTTGTATTATTAAAATAATATTTTATGTAATATAAGTAAATTTTACTTAAATATGTACTGCATACTAAAATATATCCAACTAGATATAAACGAGTGCGGTCACTAATTAAAGCAGATGTATTCATCCCTATTAATGTACCTCTAGCCATCTCTATGTCAGCTCTAGTCATGCGTCCGGACTTGAGTCTGTCAGAACCGAAAACGGTTGAAAATAAGGTGCGAGATGCATATTTCACTGAATAAAGTTTATACCTAGAGGTAACAAGGATTGGTTCGATTATAATAATTCGACTTAATATGTTCAAAATTCAATTTTGCTTTAATCAACAGTGATTAAAAAAATCAATGATTTCTATTTTAAGTTATTTAAAATTAAAATAATTTAAAATTTAAATGCTTTAAAATAAAATAATGTAGAATCAAACTATTTTAATATTTAAATAATTTGATTAAAATAAAATTTAATTTAAAATCTAAAAAATTCGAAAATTAATATATGTGAAATTCAATAAATCTAAAACTTAATTAACCTAAAATTCAAAACTTAAAATACTTTGAATTTAAATGATCTAAGTTTACATAAGCCCAAAATTCAATAAATTCATAACCCAACATATCTATAACTCAAATAACTTAGAGACCAAGACAAATGACTCAAATTCAACTTCATGCGCTCATTAGCCACCCCTATTAACATACATAACGTGGGAGAGTATTAACATACATGATGTGGGAGAGAGGCTGCAACTTGTTAAGAGGCCCAAAACATGCAATGCCTTACGGTCGCTCATTTACACTTTGTTTGAATTTATAATGGAGTGTGAAAGAAAGTTGTGAGAAAGAAAATTTTAAAATAAATAAATAAATATATATATATATATATTTATTTAATTAATTGTTTAGATAAGATAGAAATAGATAAAATATAAATTGAATGAAAATAAATAAATTTTTGTTTGAATAGTATGAAAAAGTATGGAGAAAAAAAAGTTAATCTTTATAACATGATATTTAGGTCTTTATGTACAAACTGATGTTTAGCATTTTTGGTTAATAGTGAAAGTATTATTTGATTCACCAAAAAAAAAAAAACTTCATTTTGGTAGTATGTTTACATATTTTGTTACCATGCTTCTATTAAAACTAATATTAGTATTAGATTACTATACTTTTGTTAAATCTAATATTTTGCTAAATCATTTTTTTTCTCTATATTTTCCCAAATAAGTAATTATTCTCTTTTACATCTTTTCTTTTTGGTTACTTTCTTTACCATCATTTTCTAACAGGCCAAAAAAAAAAAGAGCTTAGTCGCTAATTGCTAGTTGTTTGCTCTTGCTTATTAATACCTTCTTCATTTATTGCCTGGGGCTCTGGGGTCGCAACAATTAATAAATCATAAGGTCACCTTCTGTGTATTAAGCTAGGTTGGCGTGCATGATAAAGAGGTCTCAATGCTAGAGAATAAGGTTTTACTCAGCGAAGTGAGCCACACGTGAACATTCTCTATATGACATGGATCATCAGGGTAACAACCCATTACAGCACTTCGAATATTCCCTTTGAACAGCTCCCTCAGGGAAGTGCTTACGCGACATCAGTGTTTTTAAGAGTGCCAGGCGCCTTGAGGCGATTCGGGGTCTTGGAGGAGAGGCGCCAGGTGCAAGCGACAAAATGGACAAAATGAGGTGGCCAAGTGAAAATAATGTTAAATTGCTAAAAGAGACATGTTAACCAGACTCACTATAACTAAAAAGTGTTCGGTTGAATAAAACAAGAAAACGAAATAAAAAGGTGACATGAATGCTAGAGAGAATTTAGAGAGAGCCAAAGACAGAATGCTTAAGAAAAAGTGCATCCAAGGAATAGGAAGAAATAGAGGAGAGAAATTTGAGATTTTTGGTTGAATAAAATAAGGATGAAGAACAAAAAATATGTAACAGAAGAGAGGCAAGAACTCTATGTTTCTACAAGAAACGTATAAATAGCATGGATTATGTATCTGCTGCGCCTTGGATGCGCTTGACAGAAGAAGTCTCGCCTAACAACTAAAAAGGGTTGAACTCTTAGCGTCCTACACCTTGCGCCTTAGGCGTGCTTTTAACAACACTAAGCAACATTAGAGGTGGAAAACTCCCTAATGGATGTGTCTAAGACAAGCACGAAACAGAGACCTCCTCGGTCAACCAAGGAACCCATCATTGTCTGGGAGCCCAGGAGAGCATCAAGAAACGTACTTGCTTTGCAAGGAAACGAGGGACACCATTTAAAGGTTGAACTAGGCTAAGCTAATGTAAAAGAATTAGTAACGCATTTTAATGGAAAAAGGAACATATTAATAAAAGAAACTTGATTTTGCGGAGTTTTCTTTGTTAGATGTATGTTCGTGTCTCGCTTTTCAGCCACCTTGTCCTTTTTAGAGTCCAGCGACCGTCTCTACCGTATGCTTGTCCGCGTAGCATTCTCTAGTTATTGGCAGGTTTTGGGATTTGTACAAGTATGCCTCTTTGATCTTCTTGATAATTTTACATTAACAAGTCAGTTTCCTAGGAATTCGTATCACTGACACCCAGGGTTCGGTGTCACTGTCCTATCTTGTTGTAGGTTACAGGTCTTAGACTGCCGTTGTGATGCCACATATTACTTTTATCTTCACTCTCTTGTTACCCTTGTATCATTTGCCTAACATGAACTAGGCCGCCGGCAGCTTCTCACCCTTAGACTGATTCTAGTTACTACCCATTTTGAGTTGTAACACCAACTCCATTTTCATAACATACCCCAATAAATTCAATCGGATCAAAGGACTACGTTCACATATTTTATAAAGGGCGCAGATACATTAACAGAGAAATTATTATTATTATTATTTAGAATTCAAATTTATCATAAAAAGTATTGTTTGTGCAAAAGGATAATTAAATATGTAACAAAAATAATAAAATATATAATAAACCATTAATTGTAGTTTTTAGCAGTTTGTTACATATATTATCGATCTTGTTACGCATTAAATTGAATTTATTGTACATATAATAATTTTTTTTTAAGCTTACACCATGTGCATCCTCCGTCCGTTTCCATCCAATTTTATTGTTTTATAAAAGTTATCCAAAGAACTTAAAACATGTGACCGGCTATCAATTAAAGCACCTAGTTATAACTTCCTATTTTTCAGGATTACATGTCACTTCCTCTCGATCGCTATTGTCTTTGAACCTATAAACTATCTTGGTTATTGTTTGGAGCAACTTAACCATTTTAAAAATTATTGAGAACTTTTCAGTCCATTCCACGCCGTAATTTTCCTTGAGCTATATAAAATAGATTTATCTGTCCTGCCGTCTATGAAATTATTCAGCTTGAGACCTGCAATTTAAAAATTCAAGTAATTAATTACCGAAAAAAGGGATACATGTAATTTGATTATATATTGCTTTGAGTCCTTATCTTACCTGATTAATTAACAAGCATCCTAAATTTTCTTTTAGGCTTAACATCCGGGTTTGGTGCGGCACTCTTAGTAGCCATCATTAGTTTCCTTCTCTACAGACGCCACAGACGCATCAAAGAAGCACAAGAGCGGCTGAAAAGGGAGCGCGAAGAAATTATGAGTGCTGGTGGACGCAGGGCAGCAAAAGTCTTCACAGGCAAGGAGGTAAAGAAAGCAACAAACAAATTTTCCCAAGACCGTCTATTGGGTGTTGGCGGCTACGGTGAAGTCTATAAAGGCCTTCTTGATGATGGAACTGCTGTAGCTGTCAAGTGCGCCAAACTTGGAAATGCCAAAGGTGCTGACCAGGTTATCAATGAGGTTCGAATTCTATGCCAGGTCAATCACAGAAGCCTCGTGCGCTTGCTTGGCTGCTGTGTTGATCTTGAGCAACCCATTTTGGTCTACGAGTACATCCAAAATGGCACTCTTTTTGATCATCTACAAGATCAAAGGCTTGGTGGGAGAGCCCAATTGTCTTGGATTCGTCGCCTCCAAATTGGTCTTGATACTGCTGAAGTTCTCGCCTACCTACATTTCTCAGCTGTCCCTCCAATATATCATCGGGACGTTAAGTCAAGCAACATACTCCTTGACGAGAAGCTGAATGCAAAAGTATCGGATTTCGGGCTGTCGAGGTTAGCTTACAGTGATTTGAGTCACATATCCACATGCGCCCAAGGCACTATTGGCTATCTTGATCCCCAGTATTACATAAATTATCAATTGACCGACAAGAGTGATGTTTATAGTTTTGGGGTTGTCTTGCTTGAGTTGTTGGCTGCAAAAAAGGCAATTGATTTCAACAGAATGGAAGATGATGTAAATTTGGCAGTTTATGTGCAAAGAATGGTGCAGGAGGACAGGTTAATGGATGTTATAGATCCACTGCTGAAGGAGAGAGCAACCAACTTGGAGCTTGAGACTATGAAAGCTTTGGCATTTTTGGCATTGGGATGTTTGGAGGAAAAGAGGCAAAATAGACCTTCCATGAAAGAAGTTGTCGAGGAAATCCAGTACATTTTAAGCATTGCAACGGCTAAGAAAGAAGAAACTTAGCTTGGCTAGTGAGCGAAGAACAGGGAGAAGATGACTATGTTTCCGACATGATCTTTATGTAGTCTGGTCTTCTTGGACAGCATGATTTTGCTTGGTGCAAGTCATATGAAACTGATCGGTCGCAAGCTATTATGTGCTTATTTTGGTAACTTCGAAAGGTGCATATTGGTTGAAATCTGGGAAAATTACAGAAAAGGTGACATCCATAATACACAATTGCTTAGTAGCAGTAAGGGTATACTAGATAATATTTGTTTGGGAACTAGGAAAAAGAAGAGTATGCCTGCAAAACCCATATCTTGTCTAATTCTAATATCTACAGCTCGTTAATCTTTTTGGCCTGTTCTGGCTAATCCCATTCCAGTTTATTATGAGAGGTCTGTTCGATTGAATTTCTATTAGTCATCTTTGACAGCTCGGCAAGCAGGTCGAGTCTCTTCCTTTCCTTTTCATTTTGCCTTTTGCTTTGAATAAATAAGCTCGGGTGCGTAATGTTATTTCTCCAGACAGAAAATTAGACCATTCTAGCATCTCCACGCCTTTGCTAAATTTCCCACGACATGCTATCGAAACCATTCCAATTCCGAGATGAGTCCAAGTAACATCTTATGCTAGTGTCACTTATAAAATAGTTATTAAATTCATCAATAAAAATATCATATATTATTATGGTATGCTAAATGATTAATTATAAATAATGTCACTAATAAGAAAATGATAACTAATATTTATAATTAGTTTAAAATTAAATATTATAATTTTATCTCATATAAACTGAAGATGAATAAAGTGATTAAAGTAGCAAAAAAAAAATCTTAAACAGATTATTAGAAAAATAATAATTATATACAAAAAATTGGCATGAAATGTTACTATTTGCCTTGTTTGTATACCACATTACTATAAATACTTTCATGGGAGTAACCTTATTTACATTGATTTATGGGACCGAAGTAATTTTACCAATAAAAATTGAAATTCCTTCTTTAAAAATTTTGATAGAAGTAAAATTAGAAGAGATATAATAAATTAATATTAGATATAAGTAACAAAATCTCATCAAGGAAAAGAGGTTGAGTGTTATTTGTTATAAACAATTATACTAAAGTTGAATAAGGTGAGAGACAAATGAGCACCTTATTATAAATATTAGTATATTGTTAAAAAGGTATTTTTAGGTAAGGTACTAATTTTGATAGATATGGATGACAAAAACATAACATATCCCATTAATTTAGATGTTGTTAGAAGGTATTGTGCTTAAATAACTACCAAGATTGAAATGAAATGATTATTAATTGCTGACTAAAGGTAGAAGTATAGTGAAAGAGATTAAAAAAATATAAGACAAAATTAAACATACAGAGTTTGCACATAAAAAGTATCTAAATGATGCTAAAGAGACGCCCAATAAGATGTTTAGACTAGACTTAGGTCAAATTACTAATTATACTATCAGTTTTTATTAACTTTCACATTATTAATCTCACAATTATTTGAAACTTTATATTCACATATGTCATTTTCTTTGATTGCTACCTATAAACTAATTGTCCTATAAATAATAATTTTCTTTCAAACCTTGACACTAATATTATTAATATAATCATATTTATTTGATTGACATGTGTTAATGGATACTTTAACACATAATATAATATATATTGCATTTTTTCATTTGAAACTTTAGGGGATATAAAAAAATTCTTCCTAATGACATGCTTAAAGCCCTTAGTTAGCCTTCTACCAAACACCTAAATATGCATTGACAGCAACCCAAGAAGAAGAGTTACTTCTTCTAGCAAGCAATGTTAAAAATAAATGTAGTTATAATAGGGCTACGAGACCTTTGCATTTTTCCTCTCATTTTCTTTGCACCTTTAAGTAAATAATTATATATAAATAATCCAAATTAAGCTAAGAATTATGAACACGTTAAAGAATAAAATTAAACTTAAGTATTAATAGTTAAAGGTCCGATCAATAGGTACTATTTCATCCACCCACAAAAGTATCCACGATCATTAAAAGGGGCTTCAATTAACTTGTCCCATAAAAGTAACAAGTAGAAGACTAAAACCACCTATAAGCATATTATCAAAACACGTAAGCACACATACAATAACTATAAATGAACCCAATAAGACTTTTATCTTTAATTATGGTTGTATTCCTTCATTCTAGCCAAGACCCCTTTGCATAGGAAGGTATAATTTTGCTTCCTTCAAAAAAAAAAAAATCCTTTTTTATGCATACACATACTAGAAAATTGAAAAAATAAAAAGAAAATACCAACAACAAACACAAAAGTAAGCAAAGAGGTGAAAAAAAAAAAAAACCCCAAAATCAAGTATTTTGTCCTGAGATAGCTTGCCAAAGAGTCACCAATAACGGCCAACTAAAAATTCCACTGGCATCAGTCACAGAATCTTCTCGAGCCAATTTATGCATCGTCGAAGGCTATGCGTCCAAAAGGAGGCCTAAAAGCACTTGAACCAATGAACAACTTGAGGTTAGCTACTGTGCCACTGATTGATAGAGTCCCAAACCTAAACTAGCACCCGTCGATGCACCTTCCCTCACTCTATCCAATGGCACCCTTGAGGCATAGAATGGAGCCTGGGGTCACCTAACCGTCAGCTCAAAGTTAGATAATGTCACACGTTCCACCTATTCGCGCCACTTCTAGTCACTGTCACCACACGACACCAGTATTGGTGGACTCAACAGGTGACGATTTATCTATTAATGCTTTTTGTGTGTCAATCGGAGACAGCGACGTCTTGCCACTAGCAGCTGTTGCTCTCTCTATCTCCGCTACTTCTAAAATCAACTAAAAAAAACACTATTTTAAAGCTAAATGATGACATTTCACACTAGAAATCTTACCCAAAACTTGTGATTGAAGTATAGTCAAGTTAAAAATGTGAAAAATGACCGTAAAAATTGTTGGAGTTCAGAGAGAGAAGGAGCCTTCAATTATTCGGGATGGTGAAATTGAAAGTGGGGGATTCTAGCATATGAGAAAAGTAAAAAAGAAGAAGAAAAAGAAATGAAAAGGAAAAGGCAGGCGAGAAAAGAAACCAAAAAGAAAAAGAAAAGGAAAAGAAAAGGTAGCCGAGCAAAAAAGAAAGGAAAAATAAAAAAAAAAGTCAAAAGAAAAAAAGAAGAAATGGTGAAAAAGAGAGCTGAAAAAAACGAAGAAGAGGGGAAAAGAAGAATCAACAATTGACTTAAAAGTTTTTGGAGGTAATACTAGTTTAGAATGCCGCACATAGGTATAAAATTATATTAATTTATTTAAAACAAAAAAAAATATTAATACAAAATATAGAAATAAAAATAAAATAAATTGTAGTATCGTTATATATAATTAATATTTGAATTAGTTGTAATCTCTATCAAGTATAAGTATATACCCACATATAAAAAAATTAATAAAATAAATCAAATCATTTATAATATTTTAATTACACTTAAATAATCAGTGACAATTTTAAAATGAACATATACATATTATAGTGCACGTCCCGTCCCCCCTCTTCATCCGAGTCCGCCGAACTTTCTCATCGTCGAAAAGCCCGTGGGGATAAACCTTAAAATTGAAAATAGAAGTTCGGAGAATGAAATGCAGGATTCGATCTGAATACGTTTGTATGATGATCACGATCGTCCATCACACGCAGTGGTGGAGTCCGGATCCAGGGGTCGGCGCAGCGGTGACATTGTTTACCAGGGGATTTGCACATGAACGTGAACTGCAGGAAATTGGCTTGCTTTGGCCTACCTACCCTGTCGATTTTCAAAGATCTTTTATTTAATCATTTCATTCTTGTCACTTACCTCTTGTCATTTTTCAGTTTTGTTTTCTTTTATTTATTTATTTACATCTGAGAAAAATCAGTAAGAGTGAACTTTGACCCTTATTGGACCTCTAATTATATTCGTCATTTTATGGTAATTATATCTTCCGTCAAAAAATTTCATGTAATTGCAACGAGTTATAGAATTAGTGATCACTAAGATTGTTGTACTTTTGACAAGGAGATATGTACAAAAAAAAAAAATGATATTAAATTTTTATAATTAGATGATCCATTTTTTTCACATTTTCATATAAATTCAATGTATTTTAAATTTGTTCCGAATTTATGTTTTTTTTTTGAGAAAAAATGATCGAATTATAAGTAACATAAAAATTGTTAATAATTTAATTATTTTTTATTTAAACAAAAAATAAATTTAGATTGAATTAAAAAGATATAAAATTTAAATAAAAATAAAAAAATTATGAAACAATTATAAGAATTTATAAAAATTAAAACACTCTTTTTTTTATATATATATTTATATCCTAGAAGTCATAAAAAAACAAAATTAACATATTATTAACCAAACACAAAGTAAATGCAAAAATTGACTATTATTTAGTATCTTTTTCAGAGCCAAAGATCTGACATGTTGACTAAAGATGTTCTTTAATTTTTTTTTATTATTATTTTTATATAAATTGATCCTCATAATTTTTATGATAATGAGGCAAGTTTAAAAAGGACTAAAATCTACCTATTACGTTAAAATTATGTAACGTCTCAGCAAAAAAATTAAAATTATTTGTTAATTCTATAAAAAATCAACTACATAACAATCCAATTTACCTGAGAATCTGCCATCTCTAGATTTTGCAAGTGATCCAATAAAATAAAAAAATAAAAAACAAAAAAGAAAGAAGAAAAAAGCCAGAAAGGAAAAATAACTTAACGGTACGCATTAGTTATTGCCTAAAAAACAAAACAAAAAACAAAAGAATACAAAATTGGTTCAGTACTAAATCATCCGTAATGCAAATGAATGCCAAAATCCGAAACAACGCCGAATCTTCCATCGAATTGGAACCATTTCCTCCAAAAAAAAAAGAAAAAGAAAAAGAAAGAAAGAAAGAAAGGTTTCGATAAAAAGGAAAGCCCCCGGGTTAGCAGTACGTCGGTAGGTATTGGCGCATTGCGTAGTAGTAGTGTAAGGGTACTACAGAGTGGGATTCAATATTTTATTCAGATCCGCCACGTACGCGTCGGTTATTGGCTCTCCTTTTGGACGTCTATAAAGCAACCCATACAGCTGTCCATCAATCGACAGCTTCAGATTGGAGCGGCAGCGAAGCCGCACGAGCCCCGCCCGAGTCGACTCCGTTTCCGCCGATTTGTGTCGCCAGCATTCCGGTTCGGGCTTCAGCTAGGTATCCGACTCACTCGGACTTCGGATCTGGTGAGATTTCAGGTCTTCAAGCATTGAGTAATCTTTCTTTTCTGACCTTCCCTTGTTTGAATGGTGTTTTTCCTTTTCTTTTCTTTTTTTTTCTCTTTTCTTTTGGTTTGATTTAAGTTGTTGAGTTTTGTGCGTGCGGTGCCGTTTGCGACGGTTCTGATCTTGATCTCTGGTGAAATGCAGCAATGTGGTTGTGGATGGTCTCCGACTGGCCAGTGTTTTGAGGTTGTTTTGGTTGGGAGAGACATTGAATTCTCTTTTGTGTTTGGTCGGTCTTGTTTCGGGGTTTTTCTAGGTTGAATTTTTCAGTTTTTGGGTCCTTTCCACGATTCTTTAAGAGTTATTTTTCGTTTCTTTTGTTAGAACTGCTAATGCTACAAATGATACGGTTTTGTTTTTTGTTCTCTCTTTTTTGTTCCTTTAGTTCTTGTTACTGTTTCTTCAATTAACATTCGCGTGATTGCGTCCATCTTCGCTTGTTTAATGGTTTGTGCGGTTACGTTCAAGCGCGAGTTTGATGAAGCTGCCTGCTTACGACCTAATCAGATGTTTATATTGAATAATGACCTGTGCGTTTTGCTGTAAACAAGTTGTACTGTGAGAACTTATGAGTTGATTCTTTCTTCTTTTTATTTCCCCCTTGTTTAGAGTGCTTTTGAGTTGGAAGAGATCATGTTGAAGTTTCTTGAGTTTTGTTTCCTTTCCTGTTTGTTCCTTGCAAATAGTAATTTCAACTATATTGCACAGCTGGTTTCATATTTCCATATTTTGTCTGGCTAAATGTAACGTAGTTGATCATAACCGCAATTAAAATATATAAAAGAGATGATGTATTTAACTTCGACTATATTTTCACCCACACAGTTGCTACCTTCTAGATCTTATTTTGTGTCCTACATATGTTAACTCAGAAAGTTGGTTTGATAAAGTAATATAAAGCTATAGATATTGCGTGAAAAGATTTTGGACTGCTTTAGGTTGTATGTCCAGTATCAGGTAACCGGCCACAAAATGCAACCAAATTTGTTTTCATTCAAATTCCACCGTGTGGTGTAGCCGGATGTTGTTTGGTCATATTAGCTAATTTGGATGGATATGTGCTATTTTTCACTTTTTTTTGTTTTCCGTTTATTTATCTTATGAGATGTATTTAAAGTCTTTGTTCGTGTCCCTGTTTCATCGGTTTACATTTTGGGTCTTTCTTCTCCATCCTTTGTCATGGACATGGTCCTTCCTCTTCCTCTGTGTAATCAATCAAGCCTAATTGGATAGGTATTTGTTCAGATCTGACAGCTTTCCCAATGCATCTTCACTGAGTTCCATTGCCCATGGTTTATCCCCTGTTTACTTAGGGTTGATGAATTGTATGGGGGAATAAGGATTCTTCTGTTTGTGATATCTTGGATTTAATTTGTTTATTCTGCTTTAACTGACTTTAATTTTCTGACTATTAAATTTCAGAGAAAGTTAGGGGATATCACCATGAAGGCTCTGATTCTTGTTGGAGGTTTTGGAACTCGGTTGAGGCCACTGACTCTTAGTGTGCCCAAGCCACTTGTTGAATTTGCCAACAAACCAATGATACTGCATCAGGTATAAACTTGGAATAGGTTGCTGCGTCTTTTAAATCTTATGCCTTAGTTCATAAATTTGTTGCTCTTTTTTCTGTCAACTGGCTTCTCTGTGACATATCTTGATGTAATCTGTTGATGTCGAAATATTTGAGGTCAATATGAGGAGCAAATTGCTTTTGTTAAACTTTTATAATTAATGCTTGTCCATGTGGAGTGATGTTATTAATTTTAGTAATTTAGAAAGTCAGGTTCAAAAGAATCTAGAAATTAAATCTCTCAACTGTTGTTGTTAGTTGTTATCTCCCTCCTTCTACTTTTGTCCCTCCCTTTCATGGGTTGGCTTTGAGTTCATTACAGATTGAGGCTCTTAAAGCTGTTGGAGTAACCGAAGTGGTTTTGGCTATTAACTACCAACCAGAGGTAAATAATGATTGATTACTGTTCAACTATCAAGACAAATACATGATCATGATATTGACGAAGTCTACTTATGGCTTTTTCTCTTGATTTCTTCAGGTGATGTTGAACTTCTTGAAGGAATTTGAGACAAAGCTTGGGATTAAGATCACGTGCTCACAAGAGACTGAGCCTCTTGGCACTGCTGGTCCTCTGGCTCTGGCTAGGGACAAACTGATTAATGAATCCGGTGAACCCTTTTTTGTTCTCAACAGTGATGTTATTAGTGAGTATCCCTTCAAAGAAATGATTGAATTCCACAAGACCCATGGAGGGGAGGCTTCCATAATGGTTACTAAGGTAAGACTCCTGCTAAAGTAATTTTTGGATTATCTCATTATTTTCATTGGAGATATTTGAAAGCAAAACGATGTATGATTTAAATTCCTGCTAAAGTAATTTTTGGATTATCTCATTATTTTCATTGGAGATATTTGAAAGCAAAACGATGGATGATTTAAATTCCTCTCACCTAACACTGTAGGTGGATGAGCCATCTAAGTATGGTGTTGTGGTTATGGAAGAATCCACGGGTAAAGTTGAGAAGTTTGTAGAAAAGCCAAAAATATTTGTTGGTAACAAGATCAATGCTGGAATTTACCTGTTAAACCCATCTGTTCTTGATCGAATTGAGCTAAGGCCTACATCAATTGAGAAAGAGGTCTTCCCAAAAATTGCAGCAGAGAAGAAGCTCTATGCAATGGTCCTTCCAGGGTTTTGGATGGACATTGGACAGCCAAGAGATTACATTACTGGGCTAAGACTCTATCTTGATTCCTTGCGGAAGAGATCTTCATTTAAGTTGGCCACTGGCCCCCGTGTTGTTGGAAATGTATTGGTGGATGAGACTGCTAAAATTGGAGAGGGGTGTTTGATTGGGCCTGATGTTGCGATAGGTCCTGGTTGTGTTGTTGAGTCAGGAGTTAGACTTTCTCGCTGCACCGTGATGCGTGGAGTGCGCATCAAGAAGCATGCTTGCATTTCAAGCAGTATCATTGGGTGGCATTCCACCGTGGGGCAATGGGCCCGCGTAGAGAACATGACAATACTCGGAGAAGATGTACATGTGTGTGATGAAATTTACAGCAATGGCGGTGTGGTTTTGCCCCACAAAGAGATCAAATCAAGCATTTTGAAGCCAGAGATAGTTATGTGAGCGTGTGGGTTTAAGATTTGTATAATATGTTTTGGTCTTTTTGGTTGTTGTAAGCTATTGTGTCCGAAGATTTCTTCTTTCAATCTTTTTTCATTCCTTTTGTCTCCTTCACAATTGTAAAAGTCAGCAGATGTTGGTGTTGGAGTGTAGACGGTGTTGCTTTAGTCATGAAATATGATATTGGTGCGAGAAGTTGTAACTTTGTCATTTAAATAGAAATAAATTATTGGTTTCTCTGGCTTAATGTAATTCATCAATGATGAAATTTATGTTTACTTTTGGCATTTATATATGGATTGTCGGAGTGATCACAGATCAGTGCTGCATATCATGTTTAATATACATTTGAAGTGCTGGTAGCATAAATTTTAGGTTTCCTTCTCTGGTGTACTCCATACTCGTGCAGCAGACCATTCGCTCCTCGCTAGATTCCAATATTCTTTGCTGGCTAGACGCATCTCTTCCATTCCGGGTGTAGCATGGGTCAATCCTGGAGGATGCATGTTCTTACGCCCGTAAGGCATTGCATGGCCTGTGGTCCTCCCTACCGAAATTTCCATTTTCCTTGCAAAAGATTTAACTGGGCCCGTGTCATCTCTTCAATCACCATCCCACGTTGGTGGAAAAAGTTTCGTCTACCGAAAGTAATGCTAATTACCACATGCATGTATTTTTTTACTATGAACTACGCAAAATAAATGCTTGTATTTATTTTACCACCAATCCCAGAGGATGCTGATTATTGCATGGAAGTATTTATTTACCATCACAGGCTAATTTTTCACTTAAATTTTTAGTTTTGTGACGAGAGTTACACTTAATTTCAACTAATTGAACATTTACGAGATATAAATACACTTACAACAATTATTCTTAATTTTTATTATTTTTTTTACAAAGTGCAAAAAAATTGCTAAATGTTTCTTTTCACAATTTCATATAAAATCTTAGTGTATATATATATATATATATATATATATATATATATATATCTCAAATTACTTAAGAAATGCATAATTTGATTATCAAACAAATCATATATAGTAAAGATCTCTCTCTTAATACCACTCACCTATTTTCTTAGTCAAAATATACAACCATATTGAAGAGAGCTTAATGCCTCGCAGAGATCTTGATTAGTCACTCTTTTTGGTTGCACATATTATACTTCTCTCAAATTAAGGATAAAATATGTCATATCTAAAAAAATGTTAAGTCGCTACGAAGACCAAGTGTAAAACAACTGAAGTGTAAAGAGCGACGGCAAGGCTCTCGCTCAGACAATCCGATCTGAAATCGCTGAAGAAGTGTGTCAAGTCTCCGATAAATATGGCTAGGTTTTTAAATTTTTTACCAGTGTCTCTTCAACTCGTTTTGAGCTTAATCCTTTCCAATTAGAAGCGTTCGTTTGTCTTGAATTCGTCAGAGCAGGCTTTTAAGTTCCCAGCAACTTGGATTCTTGTTGTTTGGCAGCCTTGTTCACTTCAATTAGTGTTCGATTTGGTTTTCCGGAATGATGATATCCTGAGTTCGGGGTATGTGAAGCTAGCTTCTAGTGCTTTTCCTCCTGTGTTCTGCTTAGGTTCCAGGATCGATACGATCTTGAAGTAAACTTTGAAATAGTTAAAAATGGCTGAGTTATGGCTATTATACAATTTAATTTATATGATTTTGAGTATTCCTAAATGCTATAATTATAATTATAGAGAGGAGAATATCCCGACTCAAGGAAAGAAAGAAGTTTTGGATTTGTTCAACACTCATAGATGGAAAAATATCCTATGTAGCGAGAATCAGCTGTGGATTTGATTAACAATTGCAAATGAAAATATTTTAGGTCTGTGGATTTGTTTTACAATTATAACCGGGAATATTTTAGGCAATATGGATGAATGAGATGACTTAATTAATTTTAACAGGACCAGTAAATATTCACAAAAAAAGTTAAAAGAAAGTAAAAGTAACCAATCAAAATTCCTGAAAAATTTTTGTTTCCCTTTGTCTCTCAAACTGACACTGACCTAGTGTGTGCTCTGTTTAATATGATGGGGTTTGGAAACATATGTTAAATGTTTAGTTTTTATTTACAAAATGTTTAAATGGAACTGAATGGTATAAACGATTTAGCATAATTTATAATTTTTAAAATTTTCATTTTATAAACCTTTTATCCATGACAAATATACAGCATTATTAGAAGAATATTTATCCCAAGTAAAAAATTAGAGTTACATATCACAAATTTTGAATGCGTAGAGATTTTACGCACATATTGTAAAGATAACGTTAATAAAAGGAACAAATATAATGACTAATTAGTGAAAAAGTTAATATTTAGCATAATGTTTACCTAATTTGTATATTAGCTTATATATCACAGAATAAATTAAAACTTTCTTTAATCTAAAATAAATGAAATTTGGAATATTATTTGCAGTTTTTCTATTTTTATTTTCTTATTCTTCATAAAAGGGGAAATCCTTCACTGCATCATTGGAGAGTATATCATTAATTTAATTACCATATACGCTTTCTTTTCTACTTTTCCATTTTTGTTTTCCCTCCACCGTAACATGCTTATAAGATTATTAGGTTTAGGTTTGCACATTACACAAATTCTAAATATCTAATAAGAAGTATTAAAATAAATTTTATAATTAAAAAGACTAACCAAAATCATTAATGGTATACAAAGAGTTACTTCAATTGATTATGCACTCTTATGTATGACTTTAAGATATTGCTAATACACAGACTTGCTTGCTGCATATATCAAAATTTTTATTGTTATGTAAAGAGCACCTGGCAATATTACATTAGGGTGGACAAAAAAATATTTCATTAATAAATCCGCGCATCTACGAAGGCTGAAAGCCTAATCCAACACATCAGTAGACGAGGGTGCAAAACCTAAAAAGCAAATGGTAGAAGCAAGCGGAAAGGAACAACAAATTCAAGATCTTGAGATTAATTGAACCTAGTTCTAATAAGAATCTATTAAGCTTAGTTTACTTTTATAGTTAATTTAGGTTTAAAAAATATAGTTGAATGAAATTGAAATTAATTTGAGTCACTCGGGGTGTTTATTAAGTTGGTTAATTTGGGAGTGTTTTAGACTTTGATATGGGTTAAAGTGATTGAATAAAAATTAAATTGAGTAATGGACTGGATTTAAGTTTTAGTTATGGTTGTTCCTCCAGCCAATGTTGCAATCTATTAAGAAAATAAGATTTATTAATACTTAATAATTTATACCAAATTCATTAGCATCCCTATAATTAAAAGAAAAAAAAAACTGTTACATAAGTTCTTTTGACTTCATGAATTATTGACAATAAATAAGATTTTCTCTTAATTTTGTCAATATAAATATAACTAATTTTGGCCCTGCACAATGCATGAATTTATTATATACTAATATGAATTATGTTAGATTTTGAAATATATTCTTATTATTGTGTTATTACAAATAATTATTCATGAGATTTGTCTATAAGGAATTTTTTTCTTCCTTTTTAAGGACAAATAGATGAATTTGGGAGAATATTGTTTGGTTAATGTACAACTAAATTATGACCTTTCTATGTTTGCATAAATCTAGAAGGGCTACTAAAAAGGTAATAATTTGGTTTTTATGACATTATTTTGTAATAAATCTGGCACGCTGTAAAATTTTATTAATAGTTTTCATTAGACTCGCTTCCGTGATATGCTGATGCATCAAGAACACTGACATATATATCAAACAAAAATGATGAGGATCCACATCAACAAGGCTTAATTAGTAGTCCTGTTAGACCTCATCTATTAGAAGCCCCATGCATATATAATTCAAAATGTTCTTAAAATTATTTTGGTTTAATTGCATTCTGCCTCTGTGGTTGATCTATTTCGCAACTTACTTCGTTATGATTTCAATTGACATTCTAAGATTTCCGTGGTTTCTTACTTTTATAATTGAGACCTTAAGTTAGGATTTTGTTTGTTGTACTAACGACATTTATTCCAAATGGCTCAATTTTGGATATTATTAATTTTTTTAACCAAAATTATTAAAATATATCATTATTATTTGAACCATAAAAATTAAATATATCTGCAACGACATATTTTTGACTAAATTTCGCTAATGAAATTGACAAAATTCTAAAATAGGGTCTCAAGTGTCAAAATACATTTAATTCCATTATGTTTGACTAAATAATTTTATTAAGCATGAATTAATAAAAACTAATAATATAATTATAAAACTCAAATCAGTTAAAATTGCCCTCAAATCAACTGAAAATCTCTAGCCAGAGCTCTCATAGGAGTCTGGCCAGCCCTTAATACTTTGCTCACTGCTGGCTTCCACGAATAATACAAAATAATCTCCAAAGAATAAATGCAATAGCAGTGAACCTTGCTTAGAAAATTTCAATGGCTTCCATCTGCGTTCATTAACCCTCCAGCTGATAATCGTTCCATGGAAAGAACAAAAAGATATGGGGACAATGCGTCCACATATCGGAGGCCCCTCGTGGGTTTAAATTCATCAGCTATGCTCCAATAATTTCCATTGAAGTCAAGGTTTTGACTGTAGTTTCTGCCAAATGTAACCGTATTTTCGAATCTTGATGAATTATGGTAAAACAAACTAAGTCACTTACAGTACTTCAATCAGACATAAACTAATTGATGGCAACTCTAAACTCGACGTACATGCATTACAACGTCTTGGCCTTCTCCAATGCTCAAAAGCATTATTTAAAGCATTCTCCTTCACAGAACTGAGCTCTCCTTGTTGATAACCCATTGCAACAAAGACTGTTAAGGTGGTGACTGTAAGGAAAGGATGTAGATGCTGAGAATAGTCAAATTTTTATAATTTTTTATATTTTATTTCTTATTTTTTAGTTATATTACTTATTGTGTTATTTGATATTTATTATCTTCTTATTACTCTTTGAAATTGAAATTCAGTGTGGGTTGAGTGATCAAATTAAATAAATCTAAGTCACCCACTCTTGAGTTCCCACAGACACTAACAATAAGTCAAATGTTGAGTTTTTATTCACAAAATGTTTTAATTGAACATAACAGTATCTATATACTTCACCTTTTGTATAATCATTTTATATATGATATAAACAACTTAGGATAGTTCATAATTTATATAATTTTCGTTTCATAAACCTTTTATCCATGACAAATATATGACAATATTAGAAGAATATTTGTTTCACATAAAACAAAATTAGAGTTATATATCACAAAATTTGAATGTGTAGAAATTTTATGCGTATATTGTAAAGATATCGTTAATGAATGAGTTGAGGCATAAGTTGATCCAGGAGAACTTGTCGCCAATATAGAAATGAGAAGACGCAATATTATAAATGAATGGGATTGTTAATAATTGATTTTGTTTTGCTGGAGACGCATCGGTCCCAAACATGGAACCATGAAACGACCGTAACATGGATTTGCCCCATTGCAACTAATAAAATTTAGCGTAAGCATACACAAATTCCACCGGAGCATCTAGGTTACACACACCCAAAAAGGGTAAAAAAAAGAAAAAAACGATCCTTCCAATCCATTACTTTTGCACAATCATCGTCGGTTTTGCATTTATAAATCGGCACGTTAATTGCCTCAGCTACCGGTACCCCAGAGATTTTACCTACAAACGAATATACAGATATATTACGTAGACACAGACAATCATATATAACTTTGATGTTGCATAGGAATGGATTCGACGATAAAAAATATATTGAATAAGGAATGAAGACTTCCGTATGTTGGGAATAATCAGATGATTATGTTCAAGACAGAAAATATTTACCTGCGATAAACAAGAGTACGCGAAATGTTATCTTTGATGGAAAGATAAGACTTGTCCATCCATCTTTTAAGCTTTGAAATAGTTATATGGCTGAGAATCTATTATATCACTCCCTTGATTACCAAAAATATATATATTTTTTTAATCATTACAAATGGAAACATGTTAGGTAACCTGAACGAATGAGATTACTTAATTAATTTTTCTAGGACCATTCCATGTCCACTAAAAGAGTTTTAAAAAACAAAAATATGCTCAACATCAACACAATAGTTGACACACTTCACCTTTGTGTGTGTGGTTTTTTCTTTTTTTTGTTTGTATCTGATGTAAATAACATAGAACAATTGATTATCTTTATAAATTTAGTTTTATAACCTTTATTCATCAAAAAGATAATGCAACATCATGTGAATACATATTTCAAATAAACAATTGTAGTTGTACACGAAATATTTCGAAGGTGTAGATATTTGATGCAAATCATGTGAGAGTATCTCACTGATTTAATTACCAGATACGCATTCTTTTCTACTATCTTTACTTCTTTTTTCGTTTTATTTTTCCCTCCACCATAACATGCCTATACGAATATTTTTGTTTCTTTTTCCCCACTTCGAAACCCATGAGAACTATAAATTTTTTTTTTCGGTGTGTAATTTTTAGTGATTCTTTTACTGTGTTTTGTTTTTTTTTTTTAAGTCTATTGTCAGAAATAATTTTAACAAGGTAAGGAAACTCGTTTTGATTTTTGATATAGAATGCTATTTTCTTTCCTTTTTTGAATAAGAAGAATGTCATGATTCATGTGTTTTCTGATATATCTTTATATATATAGCATAAATGTTAATTTTTACAAATTAAAACCTTCCTTATATTCACATAAAATAAATGAAACTTAAGATTTTTTTTTTTTGTTGGACAGTGATGGGATAGTTAAAGATATTTGTCGAATTCATTATTTTATACTCTTAATAACATAACTGATGTTTTCAAATAAGCTCACCTTGTGCAAAATTGAATTTGACTAATAAAATTAGAGGTTCAACAAGTGTCAATTGAATGTTTGACTGATAAAACTAATTAGCCAATAGATAAAATTGATAAAACATGGAAATTCAGTAACTATGAGAACTATAAAAGGGAGGTGAGTCTAACAGCATGGGTATGTTAGTATAAAAATAAGGATAGTTTGGATCTCATATTGAAAATAAAAGTCTTATTATATTTATTTATAAGATAATATTTGTCATCTACCTTACATAGAAGTGTCTTCTACTCCTTTTAACACATTATCTCCTTCTCTCTCTTCCTTTTTCACTAAGAGATTAATCAAATTAATTTTATTTATATTATTTCATTATTTGAAAGATATATAAATAAAAAAAATTTTTTCTTAAAAAAGTTATTATAATTTATTACAGTATAACATTATCTATAAAAATAGAAACTTACTTACAATTTCACTATAGTGCTCTTCAATTTTTAAATTTTGATTTACAGTTTTAATTGGAATAAAATAATAATTAAATTGTCTTTCAACCTTATTTAAAGTTTCATCAAAACATATCATTATCATAGAATCCAAGTACTAATAAATTTCTCATGTTTATCCATAATTGAATTCTTGACTTGCCAAACCTAAATTAGTAATATTAAATATCCTTTCACCAATCAACTACATAATCTCACTATCTTGGAGTTTGGAATATACGAGTGATTTTCTCCTCACAAATATCATTATATTCAAAATAAGTATCAAGTTCTATTAAACATCTCATAATTTATTTAATGAAGAAATTTCCACGAAAGAAGAGAATATTTTTGAAATTAGGAATATGTTTACAAATAGACTACGAGCAATATCTCCAGTATAAAATCTATTATATTCATAATTTTGTAAATTACTTTAAATAGAGTTTTTTCTTTAGAATCTTTATCATTGAAGAGGTTGCTTCAAACTCTATCAAATGACGTTATCACAAGCCAAACATACTTTGATACTCATTAATGCAGGACATAAGCATGAAGATGTTAGAATGACATACAGCACAACAAATATATGTTTTGATATGACTTTGACCTAGGGTGAAAGTGCCAAAAAAAAAATATTAAAAGTCAATATTTAATTAAACTTTTAAGAAGATTTTTAGAATCTATTAAAAAAGATAACAAAATTCAAAAGAGAATTTTTATTAATAATTTATTAAGTTATTGGAATATTGAGATGTTAGAATACTTGATGATTTTATCTCTTAGACTTATACACGTGTTTATAAACAAAACCATCTAAATAATTGGGAAAACACTTTAACCTAAATGAGAAGATGAGTAAGCACTAACTAGGACAATAATTTAACTAAATAAAAAAATACATAATGAAAAATTAAAATAAAAAAAAAGTATTTGAATAGTTTACCAGATTCCTGAGTAATAGATATACTTTTTAAACGGTGAAATAGTTTATATAATATGTTATACATTAATTTACTTATTATATAGTATTTTAATTTAATTAATAATTTTAACTAAATTATTTTTAAAGTATCAGAATTTAAAAAAAAAAATTATTTAGTTAAAATATTTTTCTAATTAGTCATTAAAGATTTTTTTATCTAAGATAAAGTGTTTTCTTAATTAGTTAAATAGTTTTAATTATAAATATATGTGTAAACTTAAAACTAAAATCATCTTAGTCTCTTAATATAGTAATAAATTATTAAAGAAAATATTTTTTCAGAGTTGTTATTTTTTCTAATAAATTTTAAAAATTCATTTAAAAGATCAATCGAGTTTTAATCTTTGATATCTGTTTTTCCGTACTTCTATTCCGTGTCACAGAGCTATCGTCCAGACAATCCTATCTAAAATCGCCGAAGAAGTCCGTCAACTCTCCAATAAATATGGCAAGGTTTTTAAATTTTTTACCCGTATCTCTTCACCTCGTTTGACCTTAATCCTATTGAATTTCCGTTTGGCATCTTCTAAATCATAGTCTGAACTTTTTAGTAACGACAGTAGCAGCGTTCGTTTGTCTTGAATTCGCGTCAGAGGAGGCATTTAAGTTTCAAGCAACTTGGATTCCTTTTGTTTGGCAGCCTTATTTACTTTTGATTTAGTTTTTCGGAATGATGATATACTGAGTTGGTGGTATGCGAAGCTATACTCAGATCGCCATTTTAGCAAGACATTACCCAAAAGGGACTTTACATGCGGGTCTATCCGAATGGCAACTTCAATAATTTTGGGAGTGACTGATAATTAATTTTGTTTTATTCCAGACAAATGGGGTCTGCAAGATGTGTCCATAAAGCGGACATGACATGGAATTTGCCTGGTTGCAACAAGTCAAACAGTGCATATGCATTCGCAAAATCCTTGGCTGCAATTGGGCCTCCTAGCACAAATAATGGTAGGTCGACAGTGCATTTGTAGTTCACATTCGTCGTCAGTTTTGCAGGTGCGAATTGGGATGTGTATTGCCTCAGCTCCTGGCACCACAGAGATTGCCGCGCCTGCAAACGTATATGCAGAAATATTATTAATAGTATGCAAAATGTTATTTTAAAGAAAAGATGAGAATTCTCCGTTAATTTTTTAAACTTTAAAATAATTAAATTATATCTATTATATCATTTAATTTATATAATTTTGAATATTTTTAAATGCAATATTTATAAGAAAGTAAAATATCTTTATACAAAAAAAGCATGAAGTATGAGTATGTTAATTGAAAAATAAAAATAGTTTGTATCTTATATCGAAAATAAAAGTCTTATTATATTTATTTATAAAATAATATTTATCATTTATCTTACATAGAAGTATCTTCTACTCCTTTTAACAAATTATCTCCTTCTCTTTCTTCTTTTTCACTAAGAGATTAATCAAATTAATTTTATTTATATTATTTTATTATTTGAAAGATATATAAATAAAAAAAATTTATTTTAAAAGAGTTATTATAATTTATTACAGTCTAACATTATCTACAAAAATAGAAATTTACTTACAATTTTACTATAATGCTTGTCAATCATTAAATTTTGATTTACAATTTTAATTAAAATAAAATAATAATTGAATTATCTTTCAACTTTATTCAAAATCTCATCAAAACATATTATTATCATAAAATTTAAGTACTAATAAATTTCTCATATTTATCCATAATTGAATTCTTAACTTACCAAACCTAAATTAGTAGTATTAAATATCCTTTCACCAATCAACTACACAATCTTACTATCTCGGAGTTTAGAATACACGAGTAATTTTCTCCTCACAAATATCATTATATTCAAAATAAGTATCAAGTTCTATTAAATATCTCATAATTTGTTTAATGAAAAAATTTTCATGAAAAATGGCAATATTTTTTAAATTAGGAATATGTTTATAAATAGACTAATTGTGAGCAATATCTCTATTATAAAATCTATTATATTCATAATTTTGTAAATTACTCTAAATAGAGTTTTTTCTTTATAATCTTTATCATTGAAGAGGTTGTTTTAAACTCTGTCAAATGACGTTATCACAAGTCAAATATACTCTGATACAAACTAATGCAAGACATAAGCATGACAATGTTAGAATGACATAAAGCACAACAAATCTATGTTTTGATATGACTTGACCTAGGGTGAAAGTGTAAAAAAAAAAAAAAACTGAAAATCAACATTCAATTAAACTTTTAAGAAAATTTCTAGAATCTATTGAAAAAGATAACAAAAATCAAAAGAGAATTTTTATTAATAATTTATTAAGATTTTGGAATACTAAGATACTAAAATGCTAGATGATTTTATCTCTTAGACTGTGTGTAATATATTATACATTAATTTACTTATTATATAGTATTTTAATTTAATTAGTAGTTTTAATTAAATTATTTAGAATGTATCAAAATTATGCAAAAATTATTTTTTTTTAGTTAGAATATTTTTTTAATTAGTCATTAAAGATTTTTTCATTTAAGATAAAGTGTTTTCTTAGTTAGTTAAATAGTTTTAATTATAAATATATGTGTAAACTTAAGACTAAAATCATCTTAGTCTCTTAATATAGCAATAAATTATTAAAGAAAATATTTTTTCAGAGTTGTTATTTTCTCTAATAAATTTTAGAAATTCATTTAAAAGTTTAATCGAGTTTTAATCTTATTCCGTGTCACAGAGCTATCGTCCAGACAATCCTATCTAAAATCGCCGAAGAAGTCCGTCAACTCTCCAATAAATATGGCAAGGTTTTTAAATTTTTTACCCGTATCTCTTCACCTCGTTTGACCTTAATCCTATTGAATTTCCGTTTGGCATCTTCTAAATCATAGTCTGAACTTTTTAATAACGAGAGTAGCAGCGTTCGTTTGTCTTGAATTCGCGTCAGAGGAGGCTATGAGTTTCAAGCAACTTGGATTCCTTTTGTTTGGCAGCCTTATTTACTTTTGATTTGGTTTTTCGGAATGATGATATACTGAGTTGGTGGCATGCGAAGCTATACTCAGATCGCCATTTTAGCAAGACATTACCCAAAAGGGACTTTATATGCGGGTCTATCCGAATGGCAACTTCAATAATTTTGGGAGTGACTGATAATTAATTTTGTTTTATTCCAGACAATTGGGGTCGGAAAGATGTGTCCATAAAGCGGACATGACTTGGAATTTGCCTAGTTGCAACAAGTCAAACAGTGCATATGCATTCGCAAAATCCTTTGCTGCAATTGGGCATCCTAGCACAGAAAAAGGTAGGTTGACAGTGCATTTGTCGTGCACAATCCTCGTCTGTTTTGCAGGTGCGAATTGGGATGTGTATTGCCTCAGCTCCTGGCACCCCAGAGATTGCCGCGCCTGCAAACGTATATGCAGAAATATAATTCAGACAGTGAGTGGGAATGGATTGGATTATCGAAAAATATATTGTGTAAAGAATGACATGATTATCTTTAAAATAAAAAATACTAACAAGCAGCAAATAAGAGTATGCAAAATGTTATCTTGACGAAGAGATGAGATTTCTCCATCGATCTTCTAAATTTTGAAATAATTAAAATGATTGAATTATATCTATTATATTAGTTAATTTATATGATTTTGTTTATTTCTGAATATGATATTTATAGGATAGGAGAATATTTGGATATAAGGAAAGTAGTTGTGAATTTGTTTAAGGATTATAAATGGAAATAAAAGTTATAGATTTGTTTAACAATTATAAATAGAAATATTTTAGGTAAACTAAATGAATGAAATTATTTAATTAATTATAAATAGGTGTGTAAAATTATAATTAAAATTATTTTATAATTTCAATATCTCAATAAATTATCAATAAAAAAGTTTTTTTTCTTTTTTTAGAGTTGTTATGTTTTCTGATAAATTCTATCATACATCCCAACGATCCTTACAATCTATTACTTTTGCACAATCATCGTCGGTTTTGCATTTATATCACGTTAATTGCCTCAGCTACTGGTACTCCAGAGATTTTACCTACAGACGAATATACAGATATATTACGTAGGCATAGACAATCATATATAACTTTGATGTTGCATAGGAATGGATTCGACGATCAAAAATATATTGAACAAGGAATGAAGACTTCCGTATGTTGGGATTAATCAGATGATTATGTTTAAGACAGAAAATACTGACATGCGATAAACAAGCGTACGCAAAATATTATCTTTGACGGAATGATAAGTCTTGTCCATCCATCTTTTAAGCTTTGCAATAGTTATATGGCTGAGAATCTATCATATAACTCGCTTGATTATGAAAAATAGATATGATTTTTTATCTTTCTACACACCATATACGTTTAACGATTATAAATGGAAACATGTTTGGTAATCTGAATTAGTAGTATTAAATATCCTTTCACCGATCAATTACACAATCTCACCATCTCGGAGTTTGGACTACATGAGTGCTTTTCTCCTCATAAATATCATTATATTCAAAATAAGTATCAAGTTGTATTAATCATCTCATAATTTGTTTAATGAAGAAATTTTCATAAAAGACGAGAGTATTTTTGGAATCACATGATTATGTTTAAGATAGATAATATTAACAAGCAACAAATAAGAGTATGCAAAATGTTATCTGGATGTAAAGATGAGACTTTCCTATCAATTTTTTAAATTTTGAAATTGCTAGAATGATTTAATTATATCTATTATATCACTTAATTTATATGATTTTGAGTATTTTCAGATGATGTCATATTTATATGGAAGGAGAATTTTTAGATCCAAGGAAAGGAAGGAGTCGTGGATTTGTTTAGGAATTATAAATAGAAATAAGAGTTGTGAATTTGTTTAACAATTATAAATAGAAATATTTTAATTAATCTAAATGAATGAAATTGTTTAATTAATTATAAATACTTGTTTAAGATTAGAATTAAAATTATTTTATAATCTCAATAAATTATCAATAAATTTTTTCTTTGAGTTGTTATCTTTTCTGATAAATTTTATCATACATCACAAGGATAATGCTTAACAATATTATCTGAAATTGCCTAAAAAGTCCTTCTACTCTCCAATAAATATGGCAAAGGTTTTTAAGTTTTCTGCTCTCATCAACTCGTTTGAGCTTAATCCTTCCAAATATTCGTTTGGCATCTTCTAATTCATAGTCTGAATTTTTTAGTAAGGAGAGTAGCAGCCTTTCTTTGTCTTGAATTCGTCAGAGTAGGCTTTCAGGTTTCTAGCAACTTGAATTCTTTTTGTTTGGCAGCCTTATTTACTTCAATTATTGTGTGGTTTGATTTTTCGGAATGATGATATACTGAGTTCGTGGTATGTGAAGCTATACTCAGATCGCCATCTTAGCAAGACTTAACCCATAAAGGACTTCATATGCGGGTCTATCCGAATGGCGAGTTTTATTCCAGGCACATGGGTCTCACAGATGTGCCCATAAAGCGGACATGACACGGAATTTGCCTAGTTGCAACAAGTCAAGTACTGCATACGCAATAACAAATTCCATGGATGCATTTGGGCTTCCTCTCACAGAAAATGGTAGAATTACAGCTCCTTTCTTGTGCACATTCGTCGTTAGTTTTGCAGGTATAAAAGGGGACCTCAATTGCTGCGCCTGCAAACGTATATACAGAAATATTATTCAGACAGCGAGTGGGAATGGATTGAATGATCAAAAAATACAGTGTAAGGAATCACATGATTATGTTTAAGATAAAAAATACTAACAAACAGCAAATAAGAGTACGCAAAATGTTATCTTAAAAAAAAGATAAGAATTCTCCATCGATTTTTTTAACTTTGAAATAATTAAAATAGTTGAATTATATCACTTAATTTATATGATTTTGAGTTTTTCTAAATGTGATATTTATAGGGGAAGAGAATATCTGGATCTAAGGAAAGTATGAAGTTATTTAATGATTATAAATGAAAATATTTTAAGTAACATAAACAAATGAAATTACTTAATTAATTATAAAGAGGTGTGTAAGATTAAGATTAGGGGAGGAGAATATCCAGACCCAAGGAAAGCGAGGAGTCGTGGATTTGTGCAACACTGACAGATGGAAAAACATCTTAGGTAACATTAATGAATGAGATTCCTTCATTAATTTTAACAGTAAATGTCCACAAAAAAGTTGAAAGAAAACTGAAGTAACAAATCATGATTGTTAAAAAGTCTTTGTTCTCACTTACATCTCGCCGACGTAGTGGTGCTCTTTGTTCAATATGATTTAAGTCGTCTACTTATAAAATTTTAATTATAAATGACAGCTAAAAATAATTTTGCATAAGTTTGAGAATACCTTATACTTTTCAACCCAAGCAATAAGGTGAAATAGTCATCTTTAGTAAGTATAGGTAACATGTTAACTTACTTTTAAAATTTTAACTGTAAATAACAATTAGATGTAGTTTTGCGTAACTTTGAGAATGCATTCTGCATTTGAAACTTGAGCAATAAAGTGACGTAGCCATCTTCAACAAATTCAGTTAGCATACATACTTATTTTTGGGAATTCAACCAGAAATAATGGTTGAAAACTCTATTTGTGCTAGCCTAAGCATGCTTCAAAGTCCTCACATATCATGATAGTTAGTCTTTATAGATTAACCTCCAGTGGAATTGTCAATGGAGTATTAGTTGCTTCCATAAAATTTGACTTACCAACGAAAAAGATCTCCAGTTGAAAACATTGCAATTTCTAACATCATCTTAAAACTCTCGATAAGGCTTAAATTCGATTATCACTGAATTGGTCAACTCCTAGCATACAAATAACAATTAGCTAACTTGAGCAAATTAGGCATACATTATGGGCTTACTTCTTAATCTCGAATGCGCTCTTAAACTGGCATTCCTAAAATAGAGGCATTGCCTCACAAATACTTGAAAGACAAACAAAATAGGAATCTAAGAAGATGTTTATTCAATTTCTTTTTACGAAAGTAACTCACAAAAAAAAAGACAGTTATTGTAAGGGACTCACTCTCGTTCAAAGCTAATTTGCATGTGTAATGAGAGCAAAAAATGAGAGAAGGAAAAAAAAGAATAAAAAACAGAAAACAAAGAAAAATAAATAATAATTGGATTGTTCCAAAATTAATTTATAAGGTCCAATACACAACTCAAATTCTAATACATAATATACAAGTGTAATAATATTAGTTTACTAAGAGACTTCCAATCATTTCTTTATGGCCCAAATATTTGATTCAAGTGCAAATTCTTTGAACTAACAGATTACAAAATATTAAATATATACAAAAATAATTTCAATCATTTAACAAAAGAGCAATTAATTTTAAAC
Source organism: Bruguiera hainesii (assembly GCA_023213295.1). NCBI lineage: Eukaryota > Viridiplantae > Streptophyta > Magnoliopsida > Malpighiales > Rhizophoraceae > Bruguiera > Bruguiera hainesii. The sequence continues at coordinate 2,543,207 of JAHOYR010000003.1, read as the reverse complement.
ATTCAACAAAAAGTAAAATCAGGGGTAGTAAAATCAGGGTTAGGATCAAGTACCTCTTCTTTATAAAAGGAGAACCCTTTTTGCATTAAAGGAGAGAAGGGACATGAACCACAAAATCCATGATAACCACACGAGAGAGAGAGAGAGTACATTTATGGCAAGAGAGTGACGAAACGGTCAAAAACATTAAGAGGAGCATTTAAAACTACTAAAAGAGAGAATAACAGTAACGCCAACACAAAACCACCGACGAGCACCAACGAGCACGAACGAGAGAGATGACGTGAGAAAATAACTTGCTTTTCTCTTTGGTGAATTTTTGTTGTTTTTTATGCCATTTTCTTCGGATCTGCAGATGCTTACCCAAACAAAAAAAAGAAGCTACTCTCATATATTATTAATGGTGGGATTATGAGCTCCTTTGGATGTTTTCTTCCATTTTTGTTAACAATGCATTTAATACTTTCAATTAAAGTAAAAAATGAACTAATCAGGCTCCAATATAAATTTCTAAGAAGCAATATGGTCCCCCCTGTAATGAACCAGTAAGGCTCCCTTAATGAAAACCAAAAATCAACTGAACCAAATCCACAGGAGCCCTTGCACCAAAAAAAAAAAAAAAAACTAAATATAGACAGGAAAAATAAAACCAAAACACAAGAGACAAAAAAAAAAAAAAAAAAAGAGCGTATTGACCCTCGCTGAAAAATGTCACAGGCACCATCATCAAAGCCCTACAGCACCGATCTACGCGTCACCAAAGGCCACGCACTGAGGAGAGGCTGGGATGAACCCACAAACACAAAACAATGTCAATTCTTTTCACGTTTCAAAAACAAATTACTTTTTTTCCAGTACAGAAAATTACTATAAAAAATATTTAAATCTTTCTAATTGTTTTCAAAATGTTTTAAAAAAAATTCTCTTTTATCTTTTTAATATATACGACTATCATAAAAAGTCCCTTAATTCTTTTTAATTTTATTCAAAATTTTCAAAAAAAAATCTTTTTATCTCTCTAATGTATAGGATTAGCTTAGAAAGCATGCAAATCTCTTTGGAAACTTCAAAGAAATATCATTTGTTTTTACTACCTATCAAAACTCCTTAAAGTACTTATCAATATCAATAAGAAAAACATCTGACGAGCATTTAGGTTGATTGTAGTTTCTGCCGAATATAGCCGTACTCTCGAATCTTAATGAATTTTGGTACAACAAACCAAGTCACTCACAGTGCTTTAATCGCACGTAAACTAATTGATGGCAACTCTAAATTCAACGTACATGCATTACAACGCCTTGGCCTTCTCCAATGCTCGAAAGCATTATTTAAAGCATTTTCCTTCACGTCTACTGAGCTCTCCTCGTTGATAACCCATTGCAACAAAGATTGTTAAGGTGGTGACGGTAAGGAAAGGATGAGTTGAGGCATAAGTTGATCCAGGAAAACTTGTCGCCAATATAAAGATGAGAAGACGCAATATTATAAATGAATGGGATTGTTGATAATTGATTCTGTTTTGCTGGAGACGCATGGGTCCCAAACATGGAACCATGAAACGACCGTAACATGGATTTGCCCCATTGCAACTAATAAAATTTAGCGTAAGCATACACAAATTCCACCGGAGCATCTAGGTTACACACACCCAAAAAGGGAAACAAAATAGAAAAACGATCCTTACAATCTATTACTTTTGCACAATCATCGTCGGTTTTGCATTTATAAATCGGCACGTTAATTGCCTCAGCTACCGGTACCCCAGAGATTTTACCTACAAACGAATATACAGATATATTACGTAGACACAGACAATCATATATAACTTTGATGTTGCATAGGAATGGATTGGACGATCAAAAATATATTGAATAAGGAATGAAGACTTCCGTATGTTGGGAATAATCAGATGATTATGTTCAAGACAGAAAATACTTACATGCAATAAACAAGAGTAGGCAAAATGTTATCTATGATGGAATGATAAGACTTGTCCATCGATCTTTTAAGCTTTGAAATAGTTATATGGCTGAGAATCTATTATATCACTCCCTTGATTACCAAAAATAGATATTTTTTTAATAATTACAAATGGAAACATGTTAGGTAACCTGAACGAATGAGATTACTTAATTAAATTTTCTACGACCATTAAATGTCCACTAAAAGAGTTTTAAAAAACAAAAATATGCTCAACATCAACACAATAGTTAACACACTTCACCTTTGTGTGTACGGTTTCTTTTTTTTTTTTTTTTGTATCTAATGTAAATAACATAGAACAATTGATTTTATCTCTTAGACTTATACATGTATTTATAAATAAAACCATCTAAATAATTGGGAAAACACTTTAACCTAAATGAGAAGACAATTAAGCAGTAATTAGGACAATAATTTAACTAAATGAAAAAAATACATAATGACAAATTAAAATAAAAAAGAAGTTCTCGAATAGTTTACTTAATTCTCGAGTAATAGATATATTTTTTAAATTATGAAATAGTTTTTATAATGTGTTATACATTAATTTACTTATTATATAGTATTTTAATTTAATTAGTAATTGTAACTAAATTATTTAGAAAGTATCAGAATTATTCAAAAAAAAAATTATTTAGTTAGAATATTTTTCTAATTAGTGATTAAAGATTTTTTCATTTAGGATAAAGTATTTTCTTAGTTAGTTAAATAGTTTTAATTATAAATACATGTGTAAACTTAAGACAAAAATCATCTTAGTCCCTTAATATAGCAATAAATTATAAAAGAAAATATTTTTTCAGAGTTTTTATTTTGTTTAATAAATTTTAGAAATTCATTTAAAAGTTGAATCGAGTTTTAATCTTTGATACCTTTTTTTCCGTACTTCTATTCCGTGTCACAATGCTATCCTCCAGACAATCCTATCTAAAATCGCCGAAGAAGTCCGTCAACTCTCCAATAAATATGGCAAGGTTTTTAAATTTTTTACCCGAATCTCTTCAACTCGTTGGACCTTAATCCTTTTGAATTTCCGTTTGGCATCTTCTAAATCATAGTCTGAACTTTTTAGTAACGACAGTAGCAGCGTTCGTTTGTCTTGAATTCGCGTCAGAGGAGGCATTTAAGTTTCAAGCAACTTGGATTCCTATTGTTTGGCAGCCTTACTTACTTTTGATTTGGTTTTTCAGAATGATGATATACTGAGTTGGTGGTATGTGAAGCTATACTCAGATCGCCATTTTAGCTAGACTTTACCCAAAAAGGACTTTATATGCAGGTCTATCCGAATGGCAACTTCAATAATTTTGGGAGTGACTCATGATTAATTTTGTTTTATTCGAGACAAATGGGGTCTGAAAGATGTGTCCATAAAGCGGACATGACATGGAATTTGCCTAGTTGCAACAAGTCAAACAGTGCATATGCAATCGCAAAATCCTTTGCTGCATTTGGGCTCCCTAGCACACAAAAGGGTAGGTTGACAGTGCATTTGTCGTGCACAATCCTCGTCAGTTTTGCAGGCGCGAATTGGGATGTGTATTGCCTCAGCTCCTGGCACCACAGAGATTGCCGCGCCTGCAAACGTATATGCAGAAATATTATTCAGACAGTGAGTGGGAATGGATTAGATGATCGAAAAATATATAGTTTAAGGAATAACATAATTATGTTTAAGATATAAAATACTAACAAACAGCAAATAAGAGTACACAAAATGTTATTTTAATAAAAAGATAAGACTTCTTCATTGATTTTTTAAATTTTAAAATAACTAAAATGGCTGAAGTATATCTATTATATCACTTAATTTATATGATTTTAAGTACTTTTAAATGTGATATTTATAGGGGAGGAGAATATCCTGATCAAAGGAAAACAAGAAGTTGTGAATTTGTTTAACAATTATAAATGGAAATATTTTAGGTAACATAAATGAATAAAATTGTTTAATTAATTATAAATATGTGTGTTAGATTAAAATTAAAATTATTTTATAATTTTAATATCCTAATATCTCAATAAATTATTAATACCTTTTTTTTTTTTTAGAATTGTTATCTTTTCTGATAAATTTTATCATGCATCACAAGGATAATGCTCAACAATCTTATCTGAAATTGCCTAAAAAGTCCTACTCTCCAATAAATATGGCAAAGGTTTTTAAATTTTCTGCTCTCATCAACTCGTTTGAGCTTAATCCTTTCAAATATTCGTTTGGCATCTTCTAATTCATAGTCTGAATTTTTTAGTAAGGAGAGTAGCAGCGTTTGTTTGTCTTGAATTCGTCAGAGTAGGCTTTTAAGTTCCAAGCAACTCGAATTGTTTTTGTTTGGCAGCCTTATTTACTTCAATTATTGTGTGATTTGATTTTTCGGACTGATGATATACTGAGTTCGTGGTATGTGAAGCTATACTCAGATCGCCATCTTAGCAAGACTTTACCCAGAAAGGACTTTATATGCGGGTCTATCGAATGGCGATTTCATTAATTTTGGGAGTTTTATTCCGGGCACAGGGGTCTCAAAGATGTGTCCATAAAGCGGACATGGCACGGAATTTGCCTAGTTGCAACAAGTCAAATACTGCATACACAATAACAAATTCCATGGATGCATTCGGGCTTCCTATCACACAAAATGGTAGAATTACAGCTCCTTTATTGTGCACATTCGTCGTTAGTTTTGCAGGTATCAAAGGGGACCTCAATTGCCGCGCCTGCAAACGTATGTACAGAAATATTATTCAGACAGTGAGTGGGAATGGATTGGATGATCGAAAAATATGTGGTGTAAAGAATCACATGATTATGTTTAAGATAGAAAATACTAATAAATAGCAAATAAGAGTTCCCAAAATATTATCTTGAAGAAAAGATGAGACTTTTTCATCGATATTTTAAATTTTTAAATAGTTAAAATAGTTGATTTATATATATTATATCATTTAATTTATATAATTTTAAGTATTCTTAAATACAATATTTATAGGAGAGGAGAATATCCAAATTCAAGGCAAGTAAGAAGTCATTTAACGATTATAAATGAAAATATTTTAAGTAAAATAAACAAATAAAATTGATTAATTAATTATACATACATGTGTAAGATTAAGATTAGGGAACGAGAATATCCGGACCCAAGGAAAGCGAGGAGTCGTGGATTTGTCCAACACCGACAGATGGAAAAACATCTTAGGTAACATTAATGAATGAGATTCCTTCATTAATTTTCACAGTAAATGTCCACAAAAAAGTTAAATGAAAACTGAGGTAACCAATCATGATTGTTAAAAAGTCTTTGTTCTCCCTTACATCTCTTTAACTTACGCCGATGTAGTGGTGCTCTTTGTTCAATATGATTTAAGTCGTCTACTTATGAAATTTCAACTATAAATAACAATTAAAAATAATTATGCACAGGTTTGAGAATACGTTATACTTTTCAACCCAAGCAATAAGGTGAAATACTTACTTTTAAAATTTTAACTGTAAATAGCAATTAGATGTAGTTTTGCATAACTTTGAGAAAGCATTCTGCATTTGCAACTTGACGTGAGAAAATAACTTGCTTCTCTTATTGGTGGATTTTTGTTGTTTTTTATGCCATTTTCTTCGGATGTGCAGATGCTTACCCATAAAAAAAGAAGCTACTCTTATATGTTATATGTTATTAATGGTGGGATTATGAGCTCCTGCAAACGTATATGCAGAAATATTATTCAGACAGTGAGTGTGATAATTAATTTTGTTTTATTCCAGACACATGGGTCTGATTGATGTGTCCATAAAGCGGACATGACATGGAATTTGGCTAGTTGCAACAAGTCAAACAGTGCATATGCATTCGCAAAATCCTTGGCTGCAATTGGGCCTCCTAGCACAAATAACGGTAGGTCGACAGTGCATTTGTAGTTCACATTCGTCGTCAGTTTTGCAGCGGCGAATTGGGATGTGTATTGCCTCAGCTCCTGGCACCCCAGAGATTGCCGCGCCTGCAAACGTATATGCAGAAATATTATTCAGACAGTGAGTGGGAATGGATTGGATTATCGAAAAATATACAGTGTAAAGAATCGCATGATTATGTTTAAGATAGAAAATACTAACAAACAGCAAATAAAAGTACGCAAAATGTTATCTTGATGAATAAACGAGACTTCTCCATTAATCTTTTAAATTTTGAAATAACTAAAATAACTGAATTATATCACTTAATTTATGTAATTTTGAGTATTTTCGAATGTAATATTTATAGGAGAGGAGAATATCCCGCCCAGTAAGGAGTCGTGGATTTGTTCAACACTTATAGATGGGAAAACATCGAAGGCAGCTTTAATGAATGAGATTCCTTAATTAATTTTGACAGTAAATGTCCACAAAAAGGTTAAAAGAAAACAAGAGTTACCAATCGAATTTTTCTTTATGATTTTTAATTTTCTTACGGTAGCCACTCATGAATGTTAAAGAGTCTTTGTTCTCACTTATATCTCTTTTAACTTACACCGATGTAGTGGTGCTCTTTGTTCAATATGATTTAAGTCATCTACTTACGAAATTTTAACTCCGAGCGATAAGGTGAAGTAACAAGTACAAGTAATATGTTAGTTTACTTAAAAAGAAAAAAATGAGTAAAAAAGAAGAAAGAAAAAAAATAATAGAATAAAAAACAAAATAGAAAGAAAAGTAAATAATAATTGAATTGTTATAAAATTAATTTACAAAGTTTAATACACCATATACAAGTGCAGTAATATCAACTTACTATAAGACTTCCAATCCTTTCTTCAATGCCCAAAAACCTAATATAAGTGCAAATCCTGCTAGTAAATATCTTACAAAATATTAAATATTTGTAAAAATAATTTCAATTATTTAACAAAAAGACAATCAATCTCAACCGTTGAACAAAAAATAAGATCAAGGATCAAGCACCTCTTCTTTATAAAAATTAGGCTCTTTTTGCATGAAAAGAGATAAGGGATATGAACCACAAAAACCATCAGTAACCACACAAGAGAGAGGAAAAGTGCATTTATGTCAAGAGAGAGACAAAAGGATCAAAAACATTAAGAGAGCACTATCGGGAGAGAACAGCATTGAAGATTACTAAGAAAGAGAACAATAACAACACGAAACCACCCAACGGCCACGAATGAGGGAGATGACGTGAGAAAACAACTTGTTTTTCCTTTTGCTTTAGGTGGATTTTTGTTGTTTTTTATGCCATCTTTCACCAAATGCGCAGATGCTTATCCAAAAAAAAAGAAAAGCTACTCTTATATGTTATTAATGGTGGGATGTCTTCTTTCAAATAAAGTAAAAAACAAACTAATCAGGCTCCAATTTAATCTTCTAAGAAGCAATATAGTGAATGATCTCTTAGCAAACTAGTAGGTTATTATAGTAAAGAAAAACTGAACAATAAATCATGCAATTTGACCTTAACCCAAAAATTGGCAGAAGACATGAAAAAAAAAGAGGCAAAGAGCACTCAAAAGTACCCATAAACACAACAACAAAAAAATAATAAGCACCAAAAAAAGCCAGGAGAGGCTGGGAAACGCGTGAACCAACGAGTAGCCACCAAAAATCAACTAAACCAAACCCATAGGAGCCCTTTGTCACGTACTGGTTATATTTTGGATATAAACAGATTATATATGATTCAACTTTTACATCATAAAAAAAAGGGATATAAATAAAGAAATTATGAATCATATAACTGTAGATACTACATCCCAACAAACAGCTTTTTGGGAAAAAATAATGACCCTTTAACAAGTAATATTAGAGTCGATCTAACCCGACTCTAATATTTTTTGCTAAACACTTCTCCCAAAAGTAAATAAAGAGGTCTCAATTCTTAACAAGGATGTCGATAGATTCGATAGTAAAAAATATCACAAACGAATTATGTTTCGGATCGACTCCTACATCTCACATCGAATAGAAAAAAAGAAATTTAGATTATATAAATATGGGTATTATATATTTTAACATACTATTTTTTAGAAAGAAAATAATGATCTTATAACGCTAAAAAAAAATAAATATAGAGCTGGAAAAGGAAAAAAAAAAAAAAAAAAAACGCAAGAGACAACAAAAAATAGGAGCGTATTAACTGTTGCTCAAAAATGTCAGTCCTACAACGTCGATCTACCCATCAACGAAGGCCCCGCATTGAGGAGAGGCTGGGTAATGCTTGAGCCAATGGGAAACCAGAAGTCGGCCGTCGCGCCGCTAGAGCCCGCATTGTAGCCAGTATCCGTTGCTGCCGTTAGTCACTGTCGCCGCCGCACAAGACTAACACACACCAGTCAACTCCTTATTTCATTTTATTTTATTAAGACTTTTCAAAATTCGAGATACTCACAGTCAATCCAAAAATTAATTTAATGCCAAACGTGTTTGTTTTCTTTATCTCTTTTAGTGGACATTTAAGGTCCTATCCAAATTAATTAAGTAATCTTATTCATACATGTTACCTTAACATATTTCCATTTATAATTGTTAAACAAATACACAGCTCCTTGATTTACTTGACCTCTATAAATATTGCGTTTAGGAACATACAAAATCATATCTATGTTCCGAAATCAAGTGAGTGATGTAATAGGAACTCAGCCATATAGCTATTTCAAAGTTTAAAATGATCGACGGAGAAGTCACATCTTTCTTTCAAGATAACATGTTGCGTACTCTTATTTGTTTTGCACGTTGGTATTTTCTATCTCGAACATAACCATCTGGTGATTCCCAACCTATGGAAGTCTTTTTTAATTCTTTAATACAATTTTCATCTTCCAATCCACTCCTACGCAATAACCTAGTTATATCTGCTAGTTATAATGTACAAATAATATTTCTGTATATTATTTGTTTGCAGGTGTGGCAATCTCAGGGGTGCTGGGAGCTGAGGCAATGAACTTGCCGATATATAAGTGCAAAACCGACGATGAATGTGGTAAAGCAATAAATTGTAGGGATCACTGTTTTCGGTGTGTAAGATCTAGATGTGTTCGCTGGTGTTAGATTTCTTCATAAAAATATTTTTATTAAACATTAATTTTGAATCTTAAAACTAAATAATTTCATATAAAGAATATTATAAATATTATATACAAATCTACAAAATTGAAACTCAATATGTTTGGAAGGTTCACTTTAACCTAATAATTACTTTTTTTTTTTTACTTTTATTATAATTGCACATTTTTTAATAAAATTTTCATATATATTAAAAAGATAGAACACAAGTTATGCATATATAATTTTATAATTTAAATTAATTATATTTATTAATATTTAAATTATAATTTTTAATAGTATAATAATATATAAAATTATTTCTCACTAATCATATCACATTATAAATGAATTATTAATAAAAATACTATTTGAAAATGTTTTAATACTATTAATTGAGAATATTTTAATGAATACTTTGTATAATATATGAAAACAAAAGTGCACCTTATGATTTTAATATCAAAATCTTGATTTTTGTAAATAAATTACATAATCATCTGAATAATTGATTTATCTTTTATTTTTAGATCTTTTTAATACAACTCTTTATAATTTATCTATATTAGTTAGTTGTAAATTAGTTTTTTCAAGAAATATTTATTTATCCAAATATTCTTTAATTTTTAGAATAATATTTGGTGTCACGTTGGACAAAAGAACTATTATGAGTAAAAAAAAAATACTTTAATTTTTTTTGTCCATTTCCTGGCATTCATTATTCTTATTAATTTTATCATTTTTTAATAAATTTTATATTACTAGTTTTTATAATTCTTAAACTATAATTATACTCTTTAAAGATATCTAAATAACCAATAAGGTAATCACTAATCAATTAAGCATCTAATTTCTTTTCCTATAAATTTTTACTTCGGCTAAATAACTTTAAACATTCAATTGCCTTCAATTAAATTTTCTCATTATCTACAGTTTAATAGAAGTTCTTTGAACTATTTTACTAGGAATCCTGCTTAATAAATAATTCCCAGTTTTAAGTGCTTACATTCATAAAAATTTGGATAAAGAGAAATTACTCATTATACTTTTGACCATATCCATTAATATTCAATTATGCATTTTTGTCACATCTCTTGTTAACGTGTATTTGACATATTTTACCATACACAAATGTCATGACTTTTAAGAAATTTTATATATAGACCTAGATACTATTTCAAATTATTATATTTTTTATAATATTCATTACTATTATAAAATCTTATGATTTTCTCTTTTTATTTAATTGTTTATAATTTTCTTTATATATACTTCAAAAGTATCTAACGATTGAGTTTTCATGAAGTAAATAAATATTACAATAACATATAAAATCAACTATAAAGGTGATAAAATACAATTTTTTATTAAGAGTTAGAGTATCAAAAGGTCTATAAATATTAGTATATATAATTTTAAGAAACTAAATACTTTTTCTAACTTCTATCATATTATATTTAGTTTGTTTACACTTAATATAATTCATACATGTTTTGAAATTAGTAAAATTTAAATTCAAAATATTATTATCATTAACCAATCTCACTAGTATTTTTTTAAATATATAATTCGAACATTTATACAACAAGTAAAATTTTTATTTATCATATTATGATTAATTTTAATATTATAATATATGCTAAGTAAGTATTCTTTTCAACTTTATTATATTTGAATTAATATAAAATATTAATAAAAATACATTAAGAAAAATATTTATATTCTTATATTAATTAAAATAATCGAATTATAATAAATTTTTGTATTATTATATATGCATAAATAGTAGCATTAAAATTAAGTCACCGAGTATTATAAAGAATTTTAATTAAATTTGATTTAAAATATATTAACATATTTAATTTTTCTTTCTTTTTTGAATTAAAATTTATATGTCAAATATCTTTTTAATAATATCTAACTTCTTTATAGAAGTAAATGTTATCGTCCTTTTTGTTCCTTCTTTTTAGCCTAAGAAATATAAGCAAATTATTTCCTTTCTTAATTAGTTGACTTTCACTTTCATTTTTTTCTCAATTTTCTTACCCATAAGATTAATGAAATGACTCACTTAATTTTTCTATCTCATTTCCTCCTAAACAAACATACCGGTCAATTTATTAATATTCTAATTTTCCCTTATAATGTTGTAATAAATTTAAAATGACCTATTTTCAAGAGATAGTAAGTTTAAAATGAACTATATCATAAAAGAGTAATCTATCATTAATCTTAAAATTTAGTAATCTTAATAATCTAGTCTTACATAGTTCATAACCTAGTAAACTTTATGATCATAAATTGTCATAAGAATACCAATAAATGACTTATCCTTAAAATGAAATCATTTTTTTTATAAACTATAAATATTTTTTTGCACTTTTTATTTGTAAAATAATTTTTTTATTATTATTGCTAACAATTGCTTTCAAAAATATAAAATTCAATCTATTATTTTTTTCTCAAATGTATTAATATAACTTCTCTTACTCATTAGTTGAATTTGTAATAATAGTAAACTTACTATTTAATAATACAAATCAATATTTATAATACCTAAATAAACATTCACTTATTTATATCATTTTGAGAATTTTAATTTTTAAATGAAACAACAATTGAACTATACAAATGAATTATAATAGGTATATAATTGTAAATATTTATAATTAATTAAAAGTTAGATAAAGTAATTAGTATTTATTATAGTTATCCTTTGAGAAATTCTATAATACATTATTATAAATAATATTATTAAATTGAATCAAATATTTTCAATAAATATGCTTTATATTTTTGAATGAACAAATATATTTTAAAAAAATATTAATAGATCTCTATTATTTTAGTACTAATAAAATAATAATTTACCTTTAAATAAATTTTAAAGTTCTAATAATTAATAATATTAATTTATTTAATTATTTTTATTTATAGGTATTTTATTGAAATTATAGATAAATCACTTATTTATACATGTGATTAAATACACAAATTCAATCACTTTAATGACTAACAAATTATGACAATAATATACACATATTGTATCGAATATTCTAATTTTGTCACTTTGATGATAATTAAATTATAATCATAATATATGCATGATATTAAATATATTAATTTAGTGATTTTAGTAACTAACATATTATACTAATAATATATGCATATTAAAACAATTCATTATTCATTATCCACAATGATCACAAAATATAGGCAAATTGTTCACTACCTATAAGTTTGTAAATAACACTAATGCACATGACTTATAAGCACGTCTTCATTCGACCAAGTTAAGCAATTCATGATCTTTCGACTACCATACTAGATTGCAAATTAGGAATTATCTTAGGGTTTTGTATCAACTAAATCAATCTAGCCGAATGGTTATTAATGCCCACATATATACAATCGCCTTCATTCGACCATACTTCTCTATTCAAGGAATTAGAAATTCCTTGACCAATCTTGACAGCTAAACTTATTGACATCAAGTATAAAAGATAAAATCCCCTTTAATGTCATAAAGGACCATTACGATAATCAAACAGGATGATTAAGGCATCTCTTTAAGGACAATTATCTTTACTCCTTTGAAAGGCTCTTAATAGCCAAAATGTAGACTTGATTTTTTATTAAATTATTTAAAGTTGAATAATAATATAAATTCTTATTATCTTTATAGAATCAAATAACAACCATAAATCAAGTAAAAATATACTTCATTATTAAATACAAAATATTCAAATTGCAAAACCACATATTCTAATATTACTTGGTAAATTTCTTAATAAAAACATCCTTATTAAATATTAATTTTAGATCTTTAACTTGAATAATTTCATATAAATAATATACTTAATTACAAAATTAAAATCATTAATCCATTAGAGATAAGTTTGCCTTAGTTCAATAATTGATTTTTTTCTTTTAATTTTTATTATAATTATACATTTTAAAATAAAATTTTTACATGTATTAAGAGGAGAAAAGATAATTTATACATGTACATAATTTCATAATTTAAATTAAGCATATTAATCAATGTCCAAATCACATTCAAAATTATTATTCTTAATAATACAATAATATAAAAAATTATTTCTTACTAATTGAACTATATTATGAATAAATTCTAACAATAAGAAATTATGGATGCACATGCTAAATTTCATGTGCTGCAGTGGGGCAAATCAATGTTATGTCATTTCATGGGTCCATCTTTGAGACCCCGGCGTAAATGATTTTGAGAAACCTTAGGATGTTGCGGATTTCTTATTTCTTTACTGGAATTTTTTTTTTTTGGTGGGGGGAGTTTTCCCGGATACTACATATGCGTCAACTCATGCTAAGTCCCTTTTTATTATTATTAGTATATTATTATTATTACTTTTTGTTGAGTAACATGCTAAGTCCGTTTTGTGAGTGAATGAGAAAAACAAATGCCAAATTATGAATATACTTGCGGCTGGTAGTCTTGAATGCTTCAACATGTCGTATATCACTTGTTAAACTGGGTTTTCTTGTAAAGAGGAACGAGAAATTTGCATAAAGATATGAAAATTATATCTGGAAAGGAAAAGGGGAGAGTTGTTAATTGAAACGTGGCACTAAGGAAAAAAGAGAACTGTTAGGTATTTACCGGCTCCGGCTTCATTTAAATGGGTGGCTAGGGGTGGTGATATTCCAACTTCTCACAGAAAAATACAGTTATTGAGCTGCTAACAGTGTTTTAAGAAGGCTTGCCCAGCAAAATACCCACCTAAACTACAGGGCCTAAATGTTAAATTAGGCTTGGGGGGTCAAATGGGCTTGCTACTCTTTATCTTATGTTGGTCTTATCGATGCCCTTCTTCCGAGCAGATGGAGATGAAAGGTCCAAAACATTCGTACAAGCACAATTACTTGGAGCGACTTCACTTCACTAGGACATTCTGTATTGTCAGTTATTCGTTGCTTGGGATTTACCACTCCTCCCTATTTGTACCCTTTTGATAGATGGGTACCGCGGGCAGGAGGATCTGTTGGGCAATTCGTTGCACTCAAAAAGTGAAAGAAGATAGACCTCAGCAACAACTCTCTCCCCACATCATTTCTATTTGTCCTCTACACCTCACCACCATGCAAGATGCACAGACGTGGAAAAGTTCGTAGTGGCAAGTGATGTCTCCAATTTCAATTTCAAATGCATCACCAAATGGTCTCACGCAGCATTGTTTGAATTGTGAAAACACTAACAGTACAACCCACCGTTATTGCAAAATGCAGATCCTTTGGTACACCAGCAACAAATTACTAAAAAGTATTATATCATGAAAGAAAACAGATGGACTGCCGAATATTGAGAATACATAATTAGTGAAACGTAGCCAAAGCGAATACCATTCTCATCTCTGGTGTTCTCACCATAATTTTTCTCTTCTTTCGGGAGAAAAGCAGGTCACTTTTTCACTTTTCACTTTTCATGGACTATACAGTTACATCCTTGTGAATGTAAACTACACCCTTGTCGCCATCCACCACTTGTCCGCTACCTCTAAGAATCCTGTACGTGCCACAGGGAAGGAATAAAATTCTCAACCTAACAAACAAGGCACATTGATCGCAACACCATTCTGTGTGAATTTTTGAAGAAAAAAAAAAAATCTGCGTGAAAGTTAGATGGGAAGAAAATACATCCACATTTTAACCATGCTTTGAAGGAAATAACTTCATAATTTCTCTCGCCAAATATTCCTGGAGTAAGATTTCTGTCGGTTCATGTGTGATCAAATATGTTATTTCTGTCGGAAATGACAGACACCCCTAGTTGGTACCACTGGAAATAAGAGAACCTCAAAATGCAAGCCCATATAGGAAGTAATTAAACACACAAATCTTATCAACTGATATCAAGAAATCCCATACCCTGCTCAGGAAAGAGCGCATAAAACTAACAACTACACAAATGCACATATGCAAACTCATACCATCTTGTAGTTAACAGTCCTTCAACTCCTACAGGACCCCGAGCATGAATCCTACTCGTACTTATTCCAACCTATAAAAAGCATGATAAGATGAGAAGCAGCCATGAGAATCCTCGTAAGTTTTAACTCATGTCATAATGGCAGCCCTTTACCTCTGCTCCTAATCCAAATCGAGCCCCATCACAGAACCTTGTGCTCGCATTATGAAAAACAGCAGCACTGCGAAGTGTAAACGAGCAATGAGAAAGCTTACTTTGACATGATAGTGTAAACACATCAACAATATAAAGCTATCATCATTTGATGATGCTGCATGTAGGATGTTGAGTATTGGAACAATTTCCATACACAGTTTCAAAGTCAAAACTGAAGTCCACAAACTCTTAAGCACAAAGGCACCTAGAACAGGAAATTAGAGAATTTTGAGCACAGCATAATCAAGCTACTTCACCTGTCAACTTGACGTAGGAAAACATCTGCAACTTCTTTGTCCTCTGCCACAATACAATCAGTATGAGCACTGCCAATAAAGAGGAGTGGATTATATGATCTGTCTACATAACTATCATTTGCACAACCATAGACATGTCCATATGTGTGCAAACATGCAGAGACAAATAGAACATTAGTCACATGAATGACCAAGAGAAAATGAGAAGGACAATGAACCTTCCATGTTGATGTATATGAGCAATAGCAGCATGAACATCATCAACAATTTCAATAGTGCACATTGTAGTGCTGTACTCATGATGAAATGAATGTGTCCCGGGAATGTCCAGCACTTTGCTTGCCCTTGGTCCACCATACAAAGTAACTCCTGCAAACAATGTAAAAGGTAGCATTTTTCAGATCCTTCAATTAGTCTGTTACCAAAAAAATGTCATTCCCCAAGTGTGTCAGAAGTCCCACTCAAGTTCTGATTGTACACAATGGAACAATATTCCAGTAAGAGAAACAAAACAATGCTCCTAAGTGCATCTTATGCAATGATTAAAATCAGAATCTATTGAACTGATTGTTTGAGAAACTGCATATCAGTGAAGAGTTCAACTTCTTATGGGGGTATTAAGACTTTCTGCAAATGAATACAGAAGCTTGACCTGAGGAACAATATACATTGAGCTGGATATGGAAAAGCCATAGGTAGTCTGTATGGAAATCTACTTTAGTATAATTCTCTATGAAGCCTACCATCCACCAAGAGAACCAACTACAAAGTAATGATCATGTGGCTGCTATGTGTCAATTTATATGCTTAAGGCTGCTTCAGATGCCACATACAGACCAGAAGGAGAAAAGAAAATAGAAAGGAAAGATCATTGTAGATGTGAATATCATAATCTCATGTAAGAATGCCCACCTTGGGTGCGAAGATCAACCGCAAGGCTGTTGAGCCCTCCACTCTCTGCTAAGTCCTTGTGCACAAGAAGTGTTTCCTGGATACAGCATAGATTAATAACAAGACATGCCAGATCTTGAACAAGTCAAGAATGTCCAAAATTTTCTTCCAGCTTTAAACATACAAAGCATTAAAATAAACAGCAACTGATAACATATACATGAACATATATGGATAAGCACACAAAAATTACCATTGCGTTACAGGCAGCTGGATAATCTAATTTTGCATCCAAAACAACATGGCTTGCCATTTCCATGTTAGCAGACTTGTCAATGTAAACATGACAAATCCCATCTGTACAGCACAAAATGAAGCTTTACTACAAAGATCAGACATCACTTTCAATCAATAGGATCCTAAATATAATCCATCTCACCAGCATGACCCAAAACAGGGATTTTTGTTGATTCCTTAATTTGAGTAACAAGTCTATTGCTGCCTCTTGGGATCACTAGATCAATCACATCATCAAGCTGGTGCCAAAAAAGGAGAGTGAGTTCTTTGGAGTGGACATTGTTCAGGTAATCAATCATCTCTAGAAGACCTACTCACCTTGAGCAGATCAGGAATTTCGTCCCTCGATGTCACCAGTCCAATAAGTCCGGCCCCAATGGTGTCTGGAATGGCTTCAGTGATAACCTATAAATACAACAAGAATGACAAAACTTTAGAAATAATTTGACAATATAAGCCCATGCATACATTATCAGTAGATTGATATTCTCCACAAAAATGAAGATGAATTTAAAGAAACTTGCCTTGTGCAAGATTGCATTAGACCGCATGGCCTCCTTTCCCCCTTTTAAAAGGAGCCCATTCCCACTTCGGATTGCTAACGAAGCTATCTATTCAATCAACCAAAAAAAAAAAAAAGGGTCACTAGACAGAAAGAAATTGCCAGTCAGGCTTTAAGCCTCTGCAAACCTACAGTAATGGAATAATAACCACATGAATATGTTTGTATGAAGTGAGCAGCCACTGAAGTTGCTAATGCTAGATCCTAACTTTACCCAACCTTCACTAAAAGATCAACAAATAAGAGATTAGTACAGATGAGCTTCAGACACATTTCTTCAGGTACCTGTACTAGTGCCTCTGGTCGAGCCTCAAAAACTATCACGAGGACACCTAAAGGAGAGCATGTCTTCTCTAAGAGGAGTCCATCTGCAACCTGAATGCATGATAGTATTCAGAAACATCACAAAGAAGTGATCTGGACAAGAGGAAATCAGTCATTTTATGATGTTTCAAAAATGTCCAAAATTTTGGTTACAGTCTCACTCTACAACATCTAAGCATCTCTTACTACCAATTGCAGATTATTGTCAAAACTTGCTTTACCCTTATTGTGTCAAACCACATAGAAGCAGATTAAAATTCCTCAAAACCATGAGCAAATGCATGGGGGATATAAACATTTTCTGACCTCAGTCCTCTTCAAAATATGGCCAATTGGATCTTCCATGTCAGCAAGCACTCGTATTGAATTTGCTAGATTTGTAATCTGCTAATATTAATTGAAATTTAACCAGATGAAAAGGCTTAAAAAAAGTGTATCTAGAGAAGAGAAAGAATAAAAGAGAAAGAGAGAGAGGTTGACATAGAACCAGCCAATGCTATATTCGAAATAAACAAAAAAAAAAAAAAAAGACAATGAATAAGCTAGATACAAACCTGAAGATTCAAAACAAACACCAAGAAATATATAGAAAAATCAAAACCATATAAAGCGAAAAGTTTAACATAAACCATCAAAATCTTGCCTTCCCAGGCTTTAGAGCCAATCGAGAAATTAATGATTTTTCCAATCCAACCTCCTGCGCAGCAGCAACGTCAGCTTCATTTTCAATCTTGATCAAATTTTCATTGGCCTCCAGGGCCTCAGCAATACCCAGCAATATTTTCTTCCTATCTTCAGATGAGAGTGCCTAGGGAGACATATACTATACATTATTATGCCGTAGCGAATAAGTTAAACCATTGTAAGACAAAGTGTATCTCAATTTGCAGAGGGAACAAAATTGTTCTGCAACAGCATAAGAACGTAAAATCTTGCAGCCATGCTCCAAAGTGATGATACCTGGAGCTGTCTTGAACTTTCCCTTGCTGCAAGTGCCATCTCACGTGGACCAACTTCTTTAACTGAGGCCCACAAATGTGCATCTTTGCAAAAGAGTGTGCCGACATGCTCTCCTTGAAGGACTTTGATGATGTTTTCTGGAGCATTCCCACTTAAGAAACAATAGAACCAAACAGACATCAAAGATGTAAGCAAATAAATGGAAAAAGAAGAGAGAGAGAAACAACAGAGCCAGACCCGCAACAAATATGTAAGCAGATAAACAGGAGGCTGACGTATAAGATAATGTTCACACTGGATATAAAAAAAATGGAGGGTCAGATATCTCTTTGCCCCATTCATTCAGTAGGCAGCATCACACAGCACAACAAGAAGAAAAAAAATAAATTGCAACATTAGAAACTAAAAGCTCTCAAGACAAGAATGGCACCAAACAGGCATGCCACTAAACTTCCGACAATCTCCAACATAGAAGGGAACATAAGTATTCAATAATTTTGGATGCCATATTCAGAACCATGTAAGAGAATATAGCACAAAGGATACCTTGTTATAACAACAGGGATGCCAGCATTAGCAGCACTAACAGCAGCTTTGACTTTGGCCGTCATGCCCCCTCTTCCTAGCCTAGACTTGTCTCCAAAAGTAATTCTACATTGGTGTATTTCCTTAATGTAGGTGTGAATAAGCTTTGAACGTGGGTCGCTAGGAGGGCCACTGTAAAGACCCTCTACATCACTCAAAAGCACAAGAAGATCAGCTTTTAGCTCCAAAGCAAGCAAGGCCGCCAAACTGTCATTATCCCAAAAAATTCCAGAAGAATCCTGCAATAAGTGTCTGTGAATAATACTATAACACAAGGACATGAGACATTGGTAAGGAAAAATATTAAATTGGACAGGATCCCAAGGAAAGATTATAAAAAACAAAAATGAAACACTTGCACATAATAAAGCAGACACAAAATAGCATATCAAGGACAAGAGTGCATCACCTATCCCGTGGGTAAAACAAAGGAAAACTGCTAAAAGACATAGACAGACAGAAGATTAATCTTCTTCAACAGATAGAACCTAAGTAAAGAGTTAACCAAAAACAGCCAAAAAAGGATTTACAGAGGAAATGATTGATCAAAAACCAAGAGGCCAAACATTCATGCACTTGTTTTTAGAACTCTACAGCAGTGCATCCATAAATGAAATTACCAAAGAAGAAGATATTTAAGACAAATGAGTTGAAAGGGTCAACTTCCTACAAATCTCCATGTATCATTAACTCAAGTCTCAATCAGTACCAGAACCAACTGATAAACGATCAATTTTGTCTGCAGATTCATATTTGATCACAATTTAGCTGACAATGGAATAGCACTGGAAGTTTTAGTTCTTCTTTGCCATGTAGGCCCACAAACCTATAGTGAAACTGTGGAAAGTTTGAGTCTTAAACAGCTATCATTTTGCTGGATTTGGCCCAATTCTGGGTCAATCTTTTTTCTTAGCTTCGAAAATGTTTCGAGATGTGCACATTTCATTTCACAAGGTTATAAAAGAAAACAACAAAGCAGAAGCCATTGCACACGATATATCCCTCAAAAATTAATTATGAAGAGCATCTGGGAAACTAACAAAGATCTCACGCACCTCATATGGAGCTTTCCTTGTACTAACTGCATCATTTTCATTAAATATAGGAATGACCCTCAGAGATAGTAGTGACTTTACTGTCTCATTGAGTCGTCTTCTAAACTCTTTATCCCTAAAATCATTGTCAGTTACAAGAAGCTGTGCTGATGTCACATCCAGCTGAACCAAACAAAAATTACAGATCAAAAGAAGCCACAAATAATACATGTTGGATGAAATTCTCCAAGGAAAATTTAGAAATCTGATTCACCTGACTAAATAATGTATCATACAAAGCCATGAGACTATTTTGACCCACAGCTGCACAAGCCTTCCCATCAAGATCAACTTGAGGCTTTTGGAGATCAGCAAGGCTGCAATTGAAAAAAAAAAAAAAAAAAAAAACTAAGTAATACCTCATCCTTCGATCACTAATGCATAGCCCTGCCAACAATGACGAGAAATGAATGGTGCCCAAGTTCAACAAAACAAGATAGATCAAAAGAAAAGAGAAAAAAAAAAAAAAAACCTGCTGTTGACTAATCTCCGGTACTTGAGCCTCTGGCGACCAAGGCCAACAGCACCTGATGTTACCAAAATAACTTCAAAACCTTGAGAATTCAATTCCTTAATCTGCAACCGGAAATTCGCCATTTTAAGCTCCATAAAATAATAACAAAATAGGTTCAAAGAGCAAAGAAAGCAGACAAGCATTACCTGCTCACAAAGGGATCCCAATCTCCCAAGCGCTAGTCTCCCATCACCTCTGGTTACTACAGCAGTCCCAACCTTCAAATTTACCAAAAAGACCAAAAATAAAAATCAACGCTGGAGACAATAACTGAGCATACCAACATCGTGTCCCAAACTTTGCATAGGTTAATCCATTGAGGAATGCCATTATTGTTCAACAGTTTCACAAAACATAGAATAGGCGTGTTGGTTCGAATCCCTGCAAAATTTTTGTGCTCTAAATCTAAATACATTTTAAAAAAAGAATACCATTTCTTTCTCTAAATAAACACTCTTAACCTGGAGACTCTGTCATCTCCTTTCCTTCAAAAACCCCCCCAAAAAAAGAGGGAACTTTTGCCATTAACATACAATCAAACACATCAAAGTAAATAACTTGTTCCAAGTAATGCCATTACACTCTAAAAGGAAACCAACCAACCAACAAACCAACACAAAAAAAAAGAAATCAAATTAGTAGAATTGGAACGATAGCAGTGCGGAAAAGAGAGGAAGCGCAAGCGCAAACGGACCTTGATAACAAGGCGCCTGACGTCTTTGAGAGAAGCACGAGAACTATCCATGTCGTTCCAGTGGCAACTCCGACGAGAGAGACTTGAAGAGAAAAATGACAAGGCATAACACAAATACGATGATGCCCTGTTGTCCCGCTTGGCCCCAACTCCATCTATATATATATATATATATATATATATATATATATATATATCCACACACACACACACACATAACAGGGCGCCGCTACCTTGGTATTATAAATATCGAATAAGTATCTCGTTTTCTTAACACAACGAGTGCACCAGAAAGCAGGGCGCCACCTTCAATCTCTTACGCAACGCCTGCTTCGGTAATCGGAAGAATCCATGTAAAACTCCGCCTGCCTTATTACCTGTACGGACAACAAAGTGAAAATAATGTTCCTTTTTTTTTTTTTTACTGACAAGACACGGTGAATTATGTAATAAAAATATTTATTTTTATTTTTATTTTTATAAATTTTGATATATTAATTTTTTTATTATTAAAATATTTCTTTTAGAAAATAAGAATAACTTAAAGATTCCATGGTTTTATAAGAGTTTACCCCTTTCTGTACTGATTATTGGTTGGGACCCAACATGTGAACATAACGTTAAAATTGCGTTTTGTAAGAGTTTTGTGCACTGCAATGTCTTTTACGGTATTTTTGTTTTAAAAATAACGTAACATTGAATGTTCTTTTTTTTTTTTTTTGATAGATTTATATTTAAAGTTTTATAAATAATTTTTAAGGTTGGTCCTTACTTTTTTTTTTAAAATAATTTTTTAAAATATATAATATTTATATTTATATAATTTAAATTTTTTTTTTCTATATTTGATATGAAATGTAAGAATTGACTTAATCCGTCGTGTCGTGACATTACAGATTATCTCAGCGTCAGCCATTATAAAACATGCGAAGAATGAAATCCAACAACTGTTCTTAGTGGCCTATTAGAAAAAGTTGAATACCAACTCACCCCAATTGGTAGACCCACGTTCAGAGTAGTGGAATCGAATGTCCCATTCTGATAAAAAAAAAAAAAAAACATAATGAATAATCTTAATACAATTTAAAAGTTTTTTTTGGATCAAAAATTTTTTTTATTTTTATTTAAAATTTAAAATTAATAATTATTAAAATTATTATTAAATTTTGTATAAATTATAATTAAGACTTTGATAATATTTATATATATATAATTTTGAGCGATTAATTATAAATAAATTTAATTTAAATTATATTTAGATAAATTTATTTTTAGTTTTAATTTGAAATAAATAGAATAATTAAAATTTATCAAATTTAGAATATGAATATAATTTAAATAATTACTAAATAATAAGATAAATAATATAAATATTATTAATTAAAAAATTATATTATTAAAATATTATAATTAAAAATATTTTTTTATCAAAAACCATAATGTTAGAGAAAAAACTATTCACAAAATAAAGTCTCCAATACTAAAAGTAAGTAATATATAGATAAATTTTTGTTTTAGTTAATTATATAATATTTATTTCAAACGTTAGTAATTTTTTATATTATTTTATTTGTCTATTATTCTGTTAAATACACATAAATTTGCATCTTATTAAGTACAACAACTAACCTTAAGACAATCTTTTTTATCACCGAATGTAAATTTGCACCTGACTGAGCGGGATTTCCTTAAACATATTTAGGATTCCACTACATAAACAAGGGTGAGAAATTAGAGATCGATACGAGTCTCACTCGCCGTTTATCTTTTTTATTAATTTTTTCTAAAAACGTGTGGTGTACAAATAAATTAATTAAATATACAAACAACATATAATATATATACAAACAGTAATAATATGCAAATAATACATTATTATTAATTATATGCACATTTTTACAATTCTCGTACATAATTTAATTGTATGAACATTATATTTTTAATAAAAAAAAATAAAAACAACAAAAATACTTGAGACCTAAGCAAGTCCCCCGCACTCGTTAGGTCAGTCCCGCCGACCTTGGTTTCCCACCCGTCGCATCTTTTCCCGTATATTTAATGAAGCAATTTCAGTGATAGCTTTCGTGCTTCCATAAAAAAAAATTTCCAAAATACTTTCTTTATAGTTAAATTTGCAACCACCCCCACTGCCTTCCCCACCTTTTTTTTTTTTTTTTTGAAGGAAATATTCCAGCGACTGCATGTAAAGTTCATAAACCCCCCCCATTTTTTTTGTTTAATACACGTCCAACTCTAAGAAGAAAAATTAAACAATGGAAGACAAAAAAAAAAGTACACTGAGTGCTATCCCTCAAATAAAAAACTCCATACCTCCATGGTTATTGGCGCCTTTTTCGTCACTGACCACATCCTGTAAACAAATTTCAACAAGAAAAGAAAAAGAAAGGATGGAATTATTTGCAGGAGGAGCCAATATTATTATTCTTTCGTTTTATTTAAGTAATACAATAAGAAAGAGATTCCCTACGACTCCCTAGAGCTACTAACAGCTCGTGGCTGGAAAAATTCCCAGAAATGCCTCAATCCATTCATATCAACGGGTCTCATATCATTTCAGTTGAATCAAAATGCCAAAATGAAGCAAATCCATTTAGAGCAAGCCAATAAATATTTCAGTAACTCAGCTTAATAAATATTTCAGTCAGAACTACATCCTATAAGCCGAATGTCATCGACTCCCACAAGAAAAATCACAGCCACCGATCTGTCTGATCACTTTGCTCTTAAAATCAAGCTTCTCAAAATAAAAGGAAATAAAAAAAACAACAGAAAACATAAACGCGAGACAGGAAAATAATACTGCATAATGCTACCTATACTCGCGATGACATAGGCAATCGGTGCTTGCGGCTACAGGGCCCACCAAATGGCTAGTAGGGAGATTACTGTAGGATTCAACCATGGCCACAGAGAGAATCAGGTGCAGAGACAGTTTGAGGAGTAGAAATTCCGATCTTTTTGTATGGATTTCCGAAGAGTGATTTCAGTTCTCAAAGTAAGATTTCATTATATCAAGAGCTCCTTCGAGCATGTCAGCTTTACTCAAGTTGGATTTGCAATGTTGAACTAGTAAATTTCGTTTCTTTTCCATCCTCTTTTCCTTTAACACAAGCTTGATTAGTTGTTTGCATGCCCTCCTGTTTCTTTATGCTACATTGACTAATATCAGAAAAATCAGAAGCGAGCGTTCTCGTACTCCTAAAATTTCTACCATTATTTAAAAGTCATGCACGTTGACAAGGGGAAGGTGTGAAGATTAAATTAAAACACCCTGTGATCTTTCACAAAAATGAAAAGGCGTCACAAGCTAGAAAACGCCTGGACAAAGGAACACATTACGAAAGAAAGCACAACTTGCTAGAATCAGTTACTATTAATTTCGAATGTCAAAACTATTCATTTATACAAAACATCAAATAGTGCTCCCCAACTATATTATGAGTGCAGACAAGCTCCTGATGTCCCTTGACTGGATCAAGGGTTGCGATCAAAGCTCACTGTAGTTGCGCCAGACTGCTCGAAATTCTTCACGGAATGTGTTAAGGCGTGCTTTCAAATTAGGTGTTCTAATGCTTGCATGAAGTACTGTGGCTGCAAATGAAAACAGGGTTTACTTTTAACCAATTAAAACTGAAAAATTTTATCGCAGAATCTTTGAAACTCACTACAGGAATTCAGTGAAACTTACCAAAGAAGCCAATCCCAAAAGCCCACAGAACATACAGCAGATTGCCAGAAGCAAACCACAATATAAAACTGGCTGCAAAAAGATTACACCAAAAAAAAAAACGTGATTAGGTGTCATTAGTCATGTCATCTGACATCACAAGTTCTTAAGGAATAGAGCTGTACCAGCTGAGAATAAAAATACAAACACCCCACGAGGCTGGCCACAGATATGTATTGATTTTTTGGTTGATGGGCGACCACGGATAACAGGCCTGAATGCAGTAAGTATGTATTGGAACTTATAAGCACAATTCATTTACGAACCAAAATAAGCATATTAACAAATTACCAACTCACGGTTCCCAAGGAGATATCCCAGTGGTTAGAAACCAAGAACTATCTTAGGTTCAGATCCTGAGAGGGAGATTGTGAAATTTAGGGAAGAGAACCCCTTGCTATGTAACTCATGGTCTGATGGAACCCAAAAAAATAATAAAATAAAATAAAATAAAGACAAAAATTAACTCACATGTGAGGAGGCCTCATCTTTGCTGCCAAATGTGGAGAGAACTTCCTCACAGTTCTTGTTACCTTCTCATTGAAAGTAATTGCAAAACTGCAATGGTAGTCATTATCAACAAATAATGGAGAGCAGCCATGTTTTATTTTGTACCAAATATCAGATTACAAGAAAAAACCAGAGGAATATACACTTGATACATTCAATAAGAATCTTAGATAGATCATTTCCTTGTTAACTCCCCCTCCCTTCTCTTTCTCTCTCTCTCTCTCTCTCTCACACACACACACACACACACAACACAAAAAACAGAAACTGGAAATCTGATCCATGAATTCAGCAATGCAACTAATTTTCAACCATTAGACAAATACAGGATGGAGAGAATAATCAGTGCCAACAATCTAAACAGAAAAATCTATGGTTTGTTCCCACTTCTGACACAAAAACTGAAATTTTTTTTCCATAGAAAATCCATCCTCCCACGAGAATTATACAAGTGTTTGATCAAATGGCCTTTTGTGCTAAATCCAAGAAATACCAGAAGGTGCAGGACTATCAAGCCATGATATCATCAACTGAAAAAGAGGCGGCATGGCTGTTTAGACAGTCAAAATGTTCACACAAAGAATGCTTTCTTCAACTTGCAACGCGATATATCGGATTCCAAGTTTGGTGAAAAATGGCACAAATTGTACCCACAACCAGTGATCATGCTACCGTCCAGGCATAGCAAAATATATGCGAAGGTTCCCACACTTTTACGGGTAATGGCAGATAAAGAAGTTAGTCATGTAAAGAGGATTTGTTTTAAGACTTGGAATATCAGCACGTTAACAAGTAAACTGATAGAAGCAGTTGATACTACAGCTAAGAGCAAGGTAATAGCACATCCAGCATTCATAGCAAAGTAAGTGCCACAATGATTGGGGATACGATTAAGGAGTGACGTTTGCACTGGTTTGGACATATCTAATGCAGAACTACAAATGCTCCAATTAAAAACGGTGGCCAAATTCAAGCAGACAACAGAGGAGGAAGAAAGAGGACAACTTAGAGCAACATGGAAATCGACGGTTTCAGAACCACATATCAGAAAAATATTCACGCGGTCGACCTCTAATTAAATTTGGGATTAATTGTTATGATTGTTGTTACTACTTGACTTATTTTACTCCGTCCATTTTCGAGTGCTGTAAGTAAGAGGGGAAATAGAAACAAAATTAAAAAAAAAAAAAAGAAAAACAAGGGATCGAGGAATAATACCTATCATTAAGAAATGCGATGCTTAGAGCTGCCAAAGCAGTGGCTGTGATAGCCAGCGGGCTCATGAGACACGCAACGCCTGTACCGAAATTGATAAATTCTCGCATTATAAGTGGCAGCGATGCTCTCGTATACAACATAAAATGCCGTAAGGGTGACTGCGTTTGCTTACCGAGAATGAAAATTATCAGAATAAAGTAGTTTGTTCTGTAGCTGGCAAGAAAGGAAAAAAAAAAAAAACGAAAATACGTAAGTTTAAGATCTAGCAATATCTAACGAAAATGAAGTGCAAAACATTAATTTATTTATTTTCTTTTCCCTTTCAATACCAATTTTAATAAGAAAATCCGAAAACAAGAGCAGAGGGAGAGAGAGAATACTAGTAAAGATTGCACTTGAGACGGCTGCTCCATTTGGGATAGGAACGAGGGACAGTGAATTTGGAGAAGAATTCGTTGAAAGGACGGGGAGGCGTTGACCAGTCGACTTCCCTTAAAGCCCCGATTACATCATCTACTGTTACGTTTCCCCAATCCATCTCTCTCTCTCTCTCTCGCTTGCTCTTCTTCAATACGGTTGTTTGCTATCAGTATCAGGGTTGATCAATCAAGATAACTCGATTCGGAGGAAGCACTATCCAAATTCCAAAATTTGGAGCTTCGCTGTTGTTATGGATTGCAGAGAACCCCGCCCGCCAAATTTCTAATGCCGAGAGGAGGGACAACGGCGGTGAACACTCGGGCGATTTGCAGATGTTTCCAGATTTTCTCATCCAGAGTTTACCAAAAGGAGACTCGGAAAAGTAAATTAAATATACCACCCAAAAAACCAAAAAAAAAAACAAGAAAAGTAAAATGAAAATTGAGAAAACCTTCTTCTGTCTGAGCCCGGGTTCGAACCGGG
This sequence comes from Bruguiera hainesii, assembly GCA_023213295.1. Classification (NCBI taxonomy): domain Eukaryota; kingdom Viridiplantae; phylum Streptophyta; class Magnoliopsida; order Malpighiales; family Rhizophoraceae; genus Bruguiera; species Bruguiera hainesii. Next base: position 2,515,474 of record JAHOYR010000003.1, on the reverse strand, counting down.
GACCTCTAGTGTGTGAGACTAGCGTGATGACCAACTACACCACCCAGACACATAGATATTTTGTGCTCAAATATTATATTCCAATATTTTTCAAAATTTGCTCAATTTGATTTGCCCGGACCACCGAACAAGACAACTGGCCGGATGAGTTGAATCATTGGTCATAGAAACACAGTAAATCCCTCGATTTACGGTTATAAAGTAGTCACCCTGTCCATTTTAAAATTTACGTTTTCGATTTCGATATTCCAGACGGAGCAGGGTTCTCTTTAAGTCATATTCTGGGCATAATGTTGCTGTTAGAGATGTTTCCCGTTCAGAGCATCTGCTCGTAGCACAGATGATGTTGTTACAGATGGTTGATGGGTTAAAGCAGAGAGCTTCTGTCGAATTTTACCGGGGAAAAATCAGCATTTAGTTAATCCCATAACATTTTAAATCATGTAAGCTCTAAGCCCATCCAACTTAATACCATCCGATCATTCATTCGGAAGACCTATTGGTACCCTGGGACTGGTCTGGGAGTAAATACTTTACTGTTGAATTGATCTTTATCATGAAATTTCTACTTCGAGAGGGCACTCTTTGTACCAAACATAGCAGTCCGTTACTAGGTTGGTTTCCCAGGCCCTACCAACGTTTCTCAACTAGATTTGTATCAAAGCAGTTTGCTTTTCTACTCAGATATATTACATCCAACATCCTGTAAATGGAACGCTCTGCACGTTTGATTTATACCTGAAGCTAAGTCGTGCAAATCGTCCAAACAATAAACACCAAAAATTTCTTGTCTCGAGCAAAATAATTTCTTGTTGCCTACATCTAACCCGTGTTATTGCGTAGATTTTCCAGCTGCGCTCCAATTTTACACTCTAAACAATGACCTGGTTCATGTTCCCTGACAAGTTCTCGTGTTTTTACTCACGCTTGCACCATAATTCTAATAATCGTGCATTACTTGATGACAAACATATTGACCAGAACTATCGAAATCATTGGACATCGTTGTGTGGAACTTCCAACTGGGAGGACTTGGATTGAGATCCGATTGATATGTGGAGTTCATAGAGGGGAATCACGTATCACACAGCCCAGAATCCATTCTTATTTCTAGCATGTAGCTCAAGAAATAAAGTGAAATTTTCCGAGGAAATTATATGCAAATATGAGGATGTCAATGTGAACTATGCAATGAAAGGCAATTTTTGCAGGAGATTATTCCTTGTAATGAGACGAGATGGTGTGCTATTTCTAATATATAATTTTATTTTTCAAATGAAAAATAGAAATTCTAGATCACTACGTTATGACAAATGAAAACTATAAAACATCAAATGGTTTCAATGCCTCCATTTTTTACCAAGTTGATGCATGCATCTGTTCATGTATGCAATGAACCAGCACCAATTCTTTATACTCCCAGTACCGTGATTTAACAGGATCACATGCTTTGAGATTGATCCAGAAAACTGAAAACCAAAAGTGATATTGAGTCCAAACCAAGCAACCCATCATTCATGTTTGAGCTAGATGTGCATGGTTTGAAGGATAACCCAGATAAAAAGCATAATATCATTGGCAGATGAAATCTATTTACATGAGGAAGAGATAGGAAGCCTACCTCTCAAACAAACCTGATTTCTCTCCTCTCTAGTGTCTTTTCCATCTTTCATCTCCCTACCCTACCACCCTTGTAGAAAGAATCATAAATCCAAATGACAATGATTGGTGACACGCAATGCATTGTAGCAACAAAGAGATCCAAAATTCATCAACAAATGGCCAGAAACAACAGTGTGATGCACCGGTCAAAGCAACTGGCGGAGCTCCTGGTTCTCTTTCCTAAGAAACTTGATTTCTTTCACCAGCTCAGCTTGATTTTCCAGAATTGAGCTCATCACACCAGACAATTCCATCTGTTCCACATTCCACAAAATCAAGTCAGCAGATATATAGAGTAAAATGGAAAGGAGAACAAAAAACTAAGTTTGTACCTCTTGCATATGGAATTGTCTGAGAATTTCAATATGAAGGTTCCTCATATCCTCATGAATAGATTTCTGAAAAGAATCTAGAGTCTCCTCGAGGGTACGCTGAAAGAGCTGAAGCATGAATGAACTTCCTTGCTGTGAATCAGGCAGCGGGTCCTTATGCAGGTGTGAACTTCCTCCCTGTTGAAACATTATAAATTATTTAAGTACAATAATCTGTTTAGCACAATACTGATCTGTTGTTTGATATTCATGCTCTCATTTGGGATTTTGGACAAAAGCACACAATTTGCACTAGCCACATCAACTAATACCAAAGTGGCCTGTGCCTTCAGCTCAAAGCAAATCATTAAATGCATCTGTGATGATGAAACACAACAGTTTGACACTTCTCCAAAAGCAAAAGCCTAGGATTCAAATGAAAAACAAAAGCAAACAGTGTTCATACATTAGCTGCCAGATCCGTCACAGCCAATGTATTGGACTTTGAGAGAAAGCTGTTCAATATTTCCTCCCTGGTTTCAGCTCCTGTTTTCTTTATTTTTGGTGAACTTACAGAAGTAGATGTCCCGTCACCAAAGGAAGAAGTAGTGCTTATTCTCTCAGCATAAGTGGAAAATCGACGAGGAAGGGTTAAAGAACCTGCTCCTGATGCCTCAAGATTAGCTGATCCCACGATGCCTTTGGTAACTATGGATGGCATGGAACTAGAGGAAATGTGTTCCGGAAATCCCTTAGAAGTCCCCTGACTGGAAGAGAAATCTTTGGTGAGTAGATTTGAGAAGATCAGGCTAGGACTATTTGATGAGCTCGTAGTTGTGTGATTTGTTGAAGAGGATAAATCTTGTAAGCCAGAAGATATTGTCTCAGATGTTGAATCACCAGAAGCAAACATTGCGAAACGAGAAGGCAAATTGAGTGGTTGGCGCAACTGGTTAAGTTTATCAGATATTCTCTCATCACCCCAAGCTTCTGGAGGAGTGATGGAAGAGTTTTCAATCTTAGAAGATGAGGTAGGAATTGATCCCCCCAACAGTGTGACAGAAGATCTGGTTTCATCCTGTACAAGAGGGAAGAAGAAACATGCATAGCATATAAATGAAACCATCCAGTTCACCAAGCAATCAAATTGAGAACAATCAGAAATAAGGCATCCTCAAACTAACGCATAAAACATGAAAAATTATCCACCAACTCCTACTTTTAAGTACTTTGACAGAGACAGAAAATGAAAAGCAATTCATTGCGAAGAGAGTCAAATTTCACCATCAAAAGATATTTCAGTTATGAGAATCCTAGATCTTTCTTGGGAATTGATGAGTAACTAGCATCATTTAGGGTAATAAAGTTAAAGAGTTGACATTGAGATTTGAGAATGAATCATAAATGCTCCAGATGCATAGCCTACTGATATGAAAAATGCTGAAAGCTTCCAAGTTCCAATACACTTGTGATGACATTAGCATTTGTCTGATTAAGGCAATCCCATCAAATTAAAACTAAGGGTGACCATCAGAACTAAATAAGCAAGCAAAGAATGTAATACATGCTAAATTATTTGGATTTCTTCTTCTCTCCCAGGTTTGATGAATTGCATTATTTGGAACGAGATGTATCAGACCTGTCTGGGACTTGAACTGGGTTTCCAATCAAATATTGGATGATCATTGGCCCTGTCCTCTGCAAAGGGAAATCTCCTGCTGGATGAAGTAAACAAGGATGTGGGCTTCTTATCAATGGCTAAATTATCTTTTCCTGATCCTTCATGGTCATTCCAGAGTTTATCAAGTGAGGGAGTGATAGGCTGAACATCCACCAGCGGGGAGAACAACTCCATGTCATCCTTAAAATTATAACCAGTTCGAGGAGCTTGCAGTCTCAATGTTCCACCCAGCCACAAATGGCTTCGATGTGGTGTTTCCTTTTCTAAAGACGGACTGGAAGTGCTTGGTGCAGAACCACTACTGATTGCTGTTAGTGATGATGTTTCCACAGTGGAACCCGAGCGTCCAGCATTACAAGAACCAGACACTGATGTGGATAGTGAAAGACTAGATGATGTCACCGAGGGTAGTGGATCAGGCATAAGGATGGAATCTTCAACAGCACCTCCCAAAAGAGCTGTCTCTGCAGTGCAGGTGCTCTCATTTACAATAACTGGTTTTGATCTTTGCCAGCTTAAACTTGAAACAGCCTAAATGAATGCTGTGGAAAATCAGTATCAAGGAAGACTAGAAGAATCAAGATTGTTAATAGTAGCATGTGAGTGTGAGCGATGTTAAGTAGCAAGCAGATAATTAATCCAAGTGTAAAAGCCTTGGATAGAAGACAAACCCAACAGTCTGTGGTGGGGAAAGAATTTCCCATGACCAATTCTGTTCTAGCCTACTTAATGTATCCAACAGGAAGACTGATCCTACCTTATGTTGTTCCCTTACATTTCTATATGGAGCACCATTGAGTAAGTGCATCAACAATTAAATCACTCCAGTAGCCAACATAATATGAAAACATATCCATATCCATATCCACAGACTCATGACCAATCAAAACACCAACATCAAATAATCAGGTCAGTAAAATCGACACAAAAGTGTGCAGTCCACTTTCTTTTTTTGGTAAGTAATCATGCATATAATCTCCACTATTACATAACTGTGATAATGACCCTGCGCCTACCATCAATCTTAAATGTACCTTGATAAATATAAGAGATGGACCTTCAGATCATAATACAATGAATCATGGCAACTCCCAGCAATCATGTCAAGCACATGATCCTTTCCAACAAAAGAAATTACAAAGTTTCTTATGATGAAATGCTGGTGTAAAATTTAATTATTTTATGGGTGAAAGATAATTTTTGGTTCAAAGATATGCCCTGAAAAACAGTTATAGCAAGTTTAACATTTCTTGAAAAGAAAAACTGATATGAACTGTAAGCAAACAGTATCAAATTTATGGAATAAAAGAATTTTTTTCACAGTGCAAAACACATTGGCTAAAAGAAATGTACCTCTGAACTGCTATAAGCACGAAGAACAGTGAACGGCTGTGGTTTTCCACGAACATCATAGAATACCACACGACCATTGCTGGTTCCAGCTGCCAGAACCCAACCATCATCTCTAAATGCCAATGAAGAGAATGGCGCCTCATATGCAATAGAAGATGAGGGTCTTCTCGACCCTGAATCATAAGTGTATAACTTTTTATCCAGCCCAACACTAGCAATTTTCTGTGAGTGAAAATAGTCATGAGACAGGAATACAGTAATCGGTTTACCAAAAATATGATTGATGTGAGGCTTGAAGGGGGTGAGAAAGAAGTGTGTGTGTGTGTGTGTGAGAGACAGAGAGAGAGAGAGGGAAGGGAAAGAGAGAGACCTTGTCATTTGACGGAGAGAAACTGATACCAGCAGTTGGTGCTGAGTGTTGCTTCAACCAAGAAACCTGTCAAAAGAAAAATGAAAGATGATATGTCTCCAAGGTCATTGACTAACTACAGGGTAGAACAAAGAACAATGACCAAGTTCTTCTCCAATTTAATATTTCTAGGTCTAACACAAAACTACACAATGATTCCAGATCAAACACAAGCCTTACTGGGAACCTAATGAAATGATAAAAAAAAAATGCCCATAAATGGTTAAGGACTTTCTTAATGAAATGATAAAAAATAATGCCCATAAATGGTTAAGAACTTTCATGACAACTAATTTTTCACCATAAATATCAAGGTAAGTGACACTGCACCACCAATAGCAATGCAATGGGAAAGAAAAATGGAAGAGGAATATTTGGGATCTATTTTCTATTATCAAAGCGGTCAAAAATGCGATGGGTCTGTCTGTTATATGAGCTTTTCTAGTTACCCAGCTATATAAGGTGTTTCTAGCTCTAGACTCACATACACAAACCTTTGGGTTGCGACCAGTTGTATCCCACAAATGCACAGATCCATCATCACCTGCAGTTACTAAAAGGTGCCGGCTTATCCGTGAATAATCAAGCACCTTCAGTACCTGGTCTTAAAATCCACCAGAGAACAATTAGCTTCAAAACTGAAGAGAGAAATTGTAAATAACCTAGAGGCAACCCCCAGAAACAACAAACTAAATGACCTGTTGATTAGGGTCTTTGAGTTCTGCTGCCTTTGCTCCAGATGCAAGGTTGTGAAGAATGAGATCCCCAGTTAGACTTATAGAAGCCAGGTGCTCATCTTTGCAGTTGTACATAGCACCAGTTATTGTACTGGTATGACCCTTCAACCATTTTATGCATCGTTTTCTCTGCAGATCCCATATTCTTACAACTTGCCCACTTCCCCCAGAGCATATGTACCTGGATCCCTTGTTACTAAAACTAATAGCCAATATAGATTCCTGCATATAGAATCCAATACTTGAATGTTGTGCAAACAATAACATAAACACTGCCACAGAAATAATGCTTGAAAGAAACAGTTTGTTTTACCACCATATAGAGCAGCATGTGGATCATATTTAACATAGTTCAAAAATCAGGAAATTTAAGCTGACTTAGGCAATTTATTTCTTCATCCATGTTCAAGGAAAAAACAGGTTAACTTAGAGTAAGTTTTTAACACAGAAAGACCCACAAGTATTTGCTCTAATCTTGGCTCCAGCAGGTCAAAGATCTAGAGCATCCAGGGTTTCTCTTGCATGTGATTTTGGGGATAGATTGCAAATAAGGTCGTATATTATGGGGTAGGTTCAGAATCTATTCTCCAACAGAGTATGCGTTAAGGTTCAACCATATTATCAAAACTATTTTTGATGTCCATTTTTAAGATTTTCTATTTGTTAAACTGCAACCACAGTATTAAGTATACCTAGTCGTGTGGAATTCTAGTATTTATCATGAGCAATACATTCCTGGATGAGTCCGGTACAGAGAGAAACTAGCTGGAGACTGCAGCAATAGAAATCCAGAACTAGTTCCCAGATTACTTCTGAAATAACTTGCACGGAGTACTTTTTTCTCTGTGAAGAAAACGCTTCAAATTAAGCTACAGGATTCTTCAATGCCTACAGTTATTAGCTCTCCAGATTCTAAAGTACTCTGAAATGAGACTTCTAAATAGAAGTACGGTACCTCAATGTTATCTCTACTATCTGTGCCGGCAACCGGAATGGCACCCATGGTCTGTCCATTTTTCCTCCACAATGAGATCTTCTTGTCTTCTCCGGCGCTAGCCACCACCAAATCTGCAAGCATCAAGGAGCACAATGCACAATTTACACATCTAGTCAAGAAAACCGCCATTCTACAATTTAGGCTACGAGAAAGAACTGAAAAGTTAACAAAAAAAAAAAGAAACATAGAATTGCAAATAAATCGAAATTTTAATTTCTTTCCAGTTATGACTGCTAAAACTCCCCGGAGAATTAAAACAGAAATTATAATAGGAAATGTCGATTCTACGGAAGTCAAGAAGCTAAAACATTAAATTAAAAAACAAACAGGACGGAGACGAAGCAGAATGGCAGAAGAAGATAAGTAGCGAGAGAGAGAGAGAGAGAGAGAGAGGACGAGGGGGTGACTCACTGGTGTGGTTCCACTTGACCGAGTTGACCAGGCAAGATTTAGAGGGAGTGTAGCTTAAATTGCAAGGATCTCCCGCCTCCACCGATACGTCAAAGAGCTTCACGGTGTCGCCTCCGGCCGCCGCCAGTAGCGCCACTGATGGATCCGCCAAACTCAGCATCACTAGTCTCTCGTTTCAAAACGTTCCCAAGAGAAAACAGAAAGATACAAAACACTCGTAGCATCGAATCCGAATTCTCCCAGAAAATGGAATGTTGCCACCAACTACGACAATATGGCGGATTGCAACTGTAATTTCCTTTTTAATAGGGACATATATATATATATTAAAGATGATAATATATAAATATTAGGAGAAAGGCCAAAAAAAAAAAAAAAAAAAAAAAGAGAAAAAGAGAAGAAACACAACCTGCGCTGGGAATTGAAAAATGGAGCGGGTCGGGGCTGGGTCGCAACGTCGTTGACAGTTTGATTGCGCAGCGCAAACCCCATAAAGGCAGTTTTTATTCAAATGCCTAGGTGTAGAGGCAATTTAAGTGGACGTCTTTTGCTCTCTCTCTCTCTACTTAAACCTTTTAACTCATATCTGTATTGAAAATATAAAAATATTTGTTAGAGATGAACACTCGACAATCGTATAGTAATTCATCTGATGCAAAGAGAATAAAATCCTTATAATAATCATTAGCCTAAATTCTTCTACTAATTCAAGTTCTCTTGTTCAAACTGCTGTAAACTTTTCAGAAATTCATTATTTAACTTTGTAGATTAATGCTAGGTGTGCAGTATAAGGTGAATTATTTGAATTTTGTTTACCACTTTTTTTTTTTTTTTTTGGAAATAAAACAAAATTAAGGAATTCTTCCAAACATTTGACAAAAAAAAGAGCAATTGGCGTTACATAGTAATTCGAGGAGCTGAGGCATGCACAACTATGCCTAAAGCTATTGTAATTTAGCTGTAACATCTGCTAAAACCAATTTCAGTGTCTCGTAGGTCATAAAACAAATGCCAACACCAGGCACAACTTTGTAGTATTCAGGCATAATGCCTCTGTATAAACCGCGAAAGCCTTCGGTCTGGATTATGCGTTTAAATGTACCGAAGAGACCTGTTGTATAGACACAGGCTCGGCCACCTGCTCCTTCCAATTGCTTCCTCCGCCTCACAAGATCGAGAGGAAATGTTGCTGCATATGATTCAGAAGGTGGGAAGATATTATGAAATTTCAATTCATTACCAACATATGGTCTGAAATAAGCAAGCCTAAAACATCGCTATATAAATCATCAACAACAACGGCAAGCCGATAGAGATGCTGCAACACTGCTATCATAGACAATTAAAACTGCATATCTCAAAGAGGAAAGAAACAAATCAAACATAATGAAATCCAGCTCATGAAAAGAATTTGGTCTACAGAAGGTTCCGGTATAATTCTGCCCATGCTCCGTGTTGCATGGTTTTCAGGCAACAAAGCATAGCTCATCAGGAGCAACAACTATTTAAGCTAAGACCAAGATGTCATTCACCCTGTGTGGGCGTAAATTTGCATCCCCACTTTGCTTTTAGAGCCTTTTTTAATTCATTATGGCAATTTGGGAAAAGTGGGGAGGGAAGGGGAAGAGGAGGGAAAGTGCCACGAGTTATAAATCTCTGATAACATCTCATGGGCACATCCTCACAGCCACATAAAAAGGCTTCATTTCCCATAATGCAACCAGCAAAGGAAGCCCAGGTGAGAAGCCCACCTCAAAGAGGATGCATCTCACATTTGATAACTGAAAGAAAAGTTCCAGAAATGAAGTCAATGCATAGAGAAAAAGCTTGATATATAGGAAATATATGTTATTTTTCTTGACTTCCTTACTAAGATTCTCAAACCCAAGGAATAAAATAACTCCGGTCTGGTCCCTGGCTCTAGGGTCAGTCTGGTTAGATAATTAATGCAGAGCCTGCACCACACCCTGCTTCTCTGCATCAAAAGCATGGTAAAGAGCTACAAATATTAACTTCTCTGATTAGATAGTAACATCATCTAATCAAGAACAGTAAGTAGTTCAACTAAAAGTTGTGCTAGAAACTACTGTCTGCCAACTAACAGTTTCTATATAATCTTCTGTTGCGAGGGATAAAATAATATAGCCTCAACAATTGAAGTTCATTTGCTTTATAATGACAAAGGAAGTATGAATTCTGTCAGAACGATAACTGTCTTGGGGATATGTATGCAAAGGCATGCATCCCAGTGCACGAGACTCCCACACTGTGGGTTCTGGAAAAGAGTCCCATATACATTTAGAGACTTCACCCCAAAAAAAAGGGGGGGAAAAAACTTGAACCACAGATCAAACTGACTAAAACACTTTTTCTTCCTGTTATAATTGCATGAAGAGTCGTAAATGTCTTGATCACAAAACAAAGAACATGTAACCCAAAATTGCGGGAACTATCTCATCAGCAGGTTTTAGATCACTCACCTGTTGAGGATGCAATTCCTGAAAGACTGCCACAAGCCAAACTCACCGCAACATTAGAATCATCAGGCCTGATTAGAAATGAATAACAAATAATACAATGATTACTTTTCATACAATGATAACTTCCCAACACAAGAACTCTCTGGAAGCCCAATTAATTGGGAGTGTTACCTATGTGACTGCCAAAAAGATCGTAGTGTCTCATATGCAGAAAAGCTGATGGCTATATTGGGTCCAACACCCTACAAAAGTGTCAATGATAGTCAAGCAAACTCATAGGACTGTTCAAAAAAAAAAAAACTGAAATGCCATTAGCAAAGCCACTACAAGCATACCAGAAGTGTTGCTCCAAGTCCCTTGTAGAGACCTAAAGCTCCTTCCTCTTGGGTGATTGTCTTTAATGCATGCCAAATACCTCTGTAGTATATCACATTTGTCTGACAAAGTGGATATAAATTAATGACAAAGAAAAATGTAAATGTAACCATTTATGAACATACAAGTAGTGGGCTAAAAATTTATGGCAGAAGAAGTTCTTGGCAAAGGCCATATCAATCTACCTGTGCCGAAAGACGTGTCCTTACAAGATCCAATGGGTATGTAGCAGATGCAGCTGTTACGCCTGCCAAACCACCACTTACAAAATGAACGAAGAGTTCTCCACCCATGTTTGCCTTATGACTCTCCAGTCCAGGTAGCATATGTAGCAACTGCAAAACAGATACACCTCATCAAATTTTAAACTAAAAGGATGTAAACTACACAAAATTAACTCATCGCTACAGTCCCCTTCACCCTTTTGTAGCGCTCGTAGGCATAAAAGTTGACAGATGAGTACGGTAACCGATGAGCAATTGTAACAAGATTCCCTTTCCAGAAAGCTCTAAATCCTTCCTCCCTAATAATCCGGGAAGCCTCATACCATATGCTAGCCTTTCTCAAAGTTGCAACATCACAGTGCATGCCTTGTACCTAAAAAGATTGGGTCAGAAAGATACGGTGCCCGAGAAAATAAAGGTCAAACCTTGAGCGCTGATCGAATCCAAATACAATTACGTGACTAAGGCATCGGAACAAACAAAAAAATGAAACAGGAACGCAAGGAAAAAGATAAAAAGAAATTAAGTCATGAAAGAATATTAAGACCACTCAGAAACAAGTTTATATCCACGATAAGCAAACATGGGCACGGCTAGCAACAAAAATTCTACAAAATTACTCTGTTCATTGCTAATACGCTCGACTGAAAAATCAAGCGTTCAATTCATCGACGCATCAATTGAGTTCACGCAATGCCCAAATTCAAAAACCCCATATTCTTTTAAAACAATAAAAAGACACCCAAAAAGGGAAGAAATCTACCCCTTTTCGAGTAAGACAAGAACGCGCCCACACTAACCTGAAACAGTATGGTGAGGCGAGCCAGGGGGGCCGTGCAGGTCTTGCTTAAAGCGCCGGCCACGCCGCCGGCGACGAGCTGCGAAACTGTTCCGATCTGAGATTGCTGATGCAATGGCCTCTGCTTCTTGTGCTGGGAATTAAGACCCCGCGGCCCTCCCTCTACCACCACTCCAACTCTTGCTTCCGTCTGCATCTCTCTCTATCTCTCTCCCACTCTTCCCAAACGGTTCCTTAATTGAAGCATGAAGGCCTCAATACTCCAGAAATAAAAATATCCACCCAAAATCAAAATTTTTGTTCCTTGAGAAAATCGAGAAAAAAGAAGATAGCTAAACCATTTCTGGATGAAAGAAAACTATAAAACTGCTGGCTTTTAAAGCTTTTCATTACTTTCTTGGCTCTCTGTGTTTCTGCCCGAGAAGGCCAAGCATCAACCAGAAGACGCCACAAAAACTACACGTGGTGACCGTCAAAGTACGTCGTTTTGGTTCTAACAACCGACTATGGTAGTTGCCTGGGTTTGAAAGTTGTGGAATGTCGGGACAAATATTAGCCGCCGATATAACGACGAAGTGAATCGCACGACCATGATGTTTTGTTTGATGTGTCTTGTTGGCAGTTGGAATGAGTTTGATTGGTTAAATGTCTTGTCTCATCATAGTCCGGTGCAGTAGACAAACAAAGCCGAGTGTTTGGAATTTATAGGTATCGCTTTTAGAATATACCTTTTCTTTTCTCTTTTTTTTTTTTCTTTTTTTTAAATCTTTTATTTGTGTCTTTTTTCTTTTTTTTTTTAATCATGATAAGGTATGCTGCAATTATATTTAAATTCAAATTTATAGGACGATAAATTATTAATTAAACTATCGTTTCTGATATTGTCATTTTTCTGGTTTGTTCAATGTATATGAATAATAATATAAATTTAGGATTTCACAAGACACGCTATAATATTCAAGACCACATTCGGATGATTATCCAAATATCATTGGAATTGAATTTTTCAATCTACGAAGGAGCAAGTGAGACCAACATTTGGTACGTAAGTAAAGTAAATAGTATTACAACTCACGGCGAAGCACCATTCATTATTAAGATGAAGAAGGAATCTGCAGTTTTAACACTTCCCGGTTAAGGTTCTTAGAACTAGAATTTTCTCCATTCCAATCCTGAGTAAAAACCCAGGAACAGCAATGTCCAGAAAAGAATCACTCTGCTCCCGCCCAAAGAAAGAACATGACGAAAAAGAGAGTCAATTTCATTCATGGGGTACAAAGAGCGCTACCAACTCATACAGTATCAACCTCAACCTGTCATTTGTAACTTTAAGACATTGGTCGTGTTCAGAGAGGCTTGCTACTACTTGTACTAAGTACGCAGAAGAGCACGGAAATAGAGAGAAAATATGTGAAAGAATGTGCATAACAAGGAACAGAAAGCGAGAAAATAGCAAGAGGGACTATGAAGATTGAGTCTCACTACATGAACAGAGAGAAAAATAAATAGAAGGGGCCAGAATAAAATTGTAAATGGACTCCATATTTGTTGCACATGAAAAGTATTTTGGTAAGAAATATGAAAAATTAAAAAAAATAAACAGAAGAAAAAGTGTGGATTCTATATACTACATCAGCTTTAACCCTTCTCTATCCTATTTTCATCTGTTCAACTATCTTTTTCCATAAAGATTTCGACAACGTGTGAGCCTTTACAGTTTAAATATGTCAAAGAAATTGCAATGCCGGGAAGAGCGTAAGTTTTTCTTTTGAAAAAATTCACAAGCGACCAAAAGTCAAGATATATAAGTGATGTCTCCGCTATTCTCAGAGAAAGTTATAGGAAGCTTTGCCACCGTCCAAGCAAGGCCAACGAGCATGCACCTCAAAGATTGAAGCCAATAGCAACCATAGATACTAAAATCTTATTTTGTAATACTGTAAACTAAAGTATTGTAAGCAAAAATATTGTTGAAATACTATGATTTAGAATTGTGATTTGTTTGGTAATAATAGTAAAAATACTTTGAAAATTATGAATATTTAGTAAAAAGTGTTGTTAAAATATATGTTAGCATGTAAAATAACTACAAAGGTGGCAATCGATGATTTTTTTTTTTAAATTTAGCTATTAATTTTATATTTCATCATATATATTTAATATTAAATTTGTTATTGATGACTTGTAATATTTATTTTTTTATTTATTGTGTGATTGAATAAGGAGAAATATTAATTTGATTGATAATAATTAAAATTATTGATCTAAAATAATAATTAATTTAAACAAATTTAGATAGTAAATATTATATTTATCAAATATCAAAGAATAAATCATCTTTTAAAAAAAATAAAAAGAAAAGTTTTAAATAAAATGCCAATTTAAAATTTCAATGCACCAATTAAAAGTAATTTTTTCATCAACAAGAGATATTTTTGTTATTTTACTATTATTGAATAACCAATTTTATAAAATTGTCTTAACATCGGAATTAGATATATTGGGTGGTAAAATATTGAGATACTAATTAAATTTCTAAAATAATAAAGCAAATGTAGATTTTATACATATATAATTAGGTAAGATTATTAATAAAATAATAATATTTCATTTTACTTTAAATTCAATGTAATATATTTCATACTTTAAATGTCTTTTCAATATAGCTTCTTAGTGGTCTTAATTTCTTGACATCTTTTTAGTGGTCAATCACGCTAAAATTCAAGTAATACCTTGTACTTTTATAAAGTTTAAGATATCTAATTATTATTAAATATTCAACATCAATAAAATAATATGTATTTATATTAATTCATAAAATAAATTTTAAAGTAGATAATGCATTATGTAAAATATTTATTTAAAAAATTAATTCTATTATGATTAGGACATGGAAGCTATAGAAAATTAAAATCTGAAATTTTAATAACTAAATTAAAAATATATACATTATATATTGCACCTACACTTTCTTAATATAAAATATATTTTTTAAAAATTTTAACTTATGATTTAATTTTAAATTTGTTTATAATTAAAATAATATTTTTTTATTTTTAGATATTATATTTTTTGTAGTTATTCTGTTACTTATTTTATTTTATTTTATTTTAATATGAAGTTATGCAAAATTTTGTGTGTGTATAAATGTTTAATAATAAATACAAACAGTACAAATAGTAACCACTTTTTGGGAGTCGGAATCCGATTTCATCTTCCATGTCATTATCATAATGTTCTCTAAAATTATTGGCATAATCATTAGTTATATCTGTGAAAACAAAATATACATACTTCAATATATATAATACCAGATATATACAACGAGTTAGTAGCACCTATATATTCTATGAATTGTATCATGTCATACTTAAATATTTTAAAAAATAAATCCAGTACAGCCCATGAATTTCAAGTATTATGAATTCGTGTAACAGAGTGTTTTACGACCAATTCGGGTGAGTTGAAAAGGCTGAAGTATATGTCACTCTACTTTCCAGAGAATACCCGAGCAGAGGGATCTGTAGGGGCATCTTACCACCACTCGGCCACACGTTAACAATAAATGAGGAACAAGCATCACGTATCCAAGCTTCATGGAGAAGACATCAAACCAAGGACTAATAGATATCACATGAAGGCCTTAAAGAACGGGACCCCGCTTCAGTCAATGCCAAAGCTAAATCTCTAAATTTCAGTTCAATGACAATCCCTCCTCGATTATGGTGTTAAGTAGGGAGGGTTTCGGTTGCACATTCCAATCTCCATAAAGTCTACTTTGCAGTTCTCGTAGGTGTCGAAGCAAGAGCTCCGTCGGTTGTATCAAATCTACCAAACAGTAGAGTATCAAGAAACATTTTCTAAAGGAAGCAAATTATGAAGGCGGGAGGCCTTATTTACAGGCATTATCATTCATTTTGAGATGTTTACTTAAGATTGTAAACGCTGTGATAATACTAAAACTAAGATACTTTAATTTAAAATAATACAATTTGTCAACTTGAATTAATTTGAGAATATTAGATAAAAACTAAAATTTTGACTCATTGTAAGTAGATAAACTATTTATTTTTATATAAAATTATGTTTATATAAAAAAATTGTGTAAATTGTCAATTTTTATTTAAAAAATTTCATGAAATTCAAAATTACAAATAAAGGAACTCTAGGAAACATAGCTCATTTAACAATGACTTATTCTTAATTATTATTTTTATATCATATACTAAATTAATTAATGACAAAAAATTATTTATAATATGTAATTGAAATAAATAACATAATGAAAGAAAAAGTAATACTATGCACAACAAGAGCTATGTCTTGAAAAAAACAAAACAAAAGGATAAAAACAGAACACTTAGAAGGACTATATAACTAAAAATCAAAGGTAAAAGGAATGGTGAGCAACCATCCAAAATAGACTATATGTAAAAAGGTAAGTGGAGGGTCACAGGGGTAAATTTCCCTGCTCGCCCAAGCCTCCTTCTATGCTCTGTGAGTAGGAGTTTATTTATTTATTAAAAAATAATTTATTTTCAAAAAATATTTATTAAAAATTACTTTTTTAAGAAATAAATTATTTAATTATATCATTAAAAATATATTTTTTAATTTTAATTATTATAAAATCAAATTAAAAAAATCTTTTAACTAATTTTTCACAATATATAATAAATTTTGACATTAAATAAAAAAATTATTACAAAAGTGATGAAATTAATAACTAATAAAAAAATAATAATAATAGTTAATAATTGATTAAATTAATAATTATTTAAAAATAATTATTTGTTTCTTTAATTTTTAATGCTTTCTTACTTGTACTCTTTTTCTCTTTTACTTGTTAATATGGAAAATAACTTAAGAGTAATTTTTTAAAAGTTTTGATTTTATAATTATTTTTTATTAATTATATATATTTTTTAATTTATTAAATGAAAAAAAAAAAAAAACTTTATCAAAGATAAACGACCTATGCCTAACCCATATGAAAGCTATGGAAAGAGAGAAGCGATCAACCACGGAGCATTGGCTAAAGAGTCAACTACTTATCTGCAAGAGACATTGGCTAGTATCTGAATGAGCATTAATGCTGGAGAGAGATAGCTTAGTAGTGCGTGGAAACTCGTAACGGAAGACGGTTTTAGTTGAGATCGCCATGGCTCAAGGAGTTGACGACAAGTAACTTCAGCTTTAGTTTCATCTGTAATCGTGGTTCTCCTTGCGAGGTAGTCTGCTTCTCCCCCTGCTGGCTCGTGAGGCCTGTGTTTCCATGCAAGGTTGTTTATTTTTATTTTTATTTTTTATTTTTTTTATTTTTTTTCTCTTCCAACCATGCAAGGGTTTTTTCTTTGCCTCTTCCTCCTCTGGTGTGCCCAGAAACCATTTGATGGGCTTTCCCCATAAAGGGTTGATGTAGGCTCCGAGGCATAAGCAAGCCCCCCTCCCCTTGCATCGGCCCAGTGTGTTACAATTTCTCAAGAAAAATACAAAAGTAACGTGCCTGAACTTACCAAACATGAATAAATTATTGAGAATAAAAAATTTGAATAGCTCCGAAAACCAAAATCTCTTTCCTGTACTTTTCCCTAATTTCACTATTTATATGGATTTTTATGTGTATTTAGAAGAAAAATTATTAACTACATATATAAAATTTTATAACTTTTTTTTGTGTGTTTATCAATATTCAAATTACATCATAAGATTGACTGTTCTTAATTTGTGCAAATAACAAATAAATTATTGAGAAATTTACACTTAATGTACTTTATTTTTTATTTTGTAATAATTTATACCATATATTTTAAAATGTAACAAAAAAACATATAATGATTAACAATTCAGTCAAACTTAATAAAAATGATAAAAATATATGTTTTTCCCTTTCTTTTAATAATTTATAATATTCTAAAAAAATAGCTCTTACAATTAATAAAAAGTGTATATATATTATTTATTTATTTATTTAAAAATTTTTAGTAGTAATACTATTATCAAAATAATTAATGCAATGAAAAATTCAATTCCAAAATTTAATGTAAAAATTATTTTATTTTCATCTTAATAAGTTAAAGACAATTTAATTTCTTTATAACATGTTTAATGTTATTTTTGTAATATTTTAAAACTTTTTAATGAATATTTAGCGAAATATATTAATTATTAAAAAATTTAAATTACTGTATATTTATATTGCACTTGAAAATAAAAGTTTTAAATTGTTACTAAATTTAAAATATAGGGTGATAATTGTTAGTTCTTTTAAATTATTTAGGTGCTAATCAAGTTACATTATAACTTAATTTGATTTAGTCAAACACATTATTCAAAAATATTCTACCACAAATCACAATTCTTATTTCGATTTTGACTTTAACGGAGGGAACTAGAACTGCTCCCCTAAAATTCCAATTCTAATATGGGTTCTGGCTTTTGAAGAAAAGGAAATAGAGTTGAACCGCGAATCAATTCGGATTCGGATTTCAAATTAGACCCAATTCAATTCTGATGGTGAACCGTACCGGAGTCGCCCCTGGAGCCCAACTTAACAGTACACCCGAAGCATGTTGACTTGTAAATCCTCCTTCAATATCGACGGGCTTAAGAGCCCAACTATTCGATTCTGAATTTTAAGCACAGATGTCGTTCCCTAACACAAAAATGTAGTAATAAAATTATATAAATTTTTAATTTTAAGTTTAATATTTTTATTGACAAACCAGGTTCACTGGACCTTTACAGTCCATTTGTGACTGCACATAATCTATGTTCATTTTGATCTAGTGGCTCTAAAGTAATCCCCTTTCCCTTGATCTATTTTTTGAAAATAAAAATATTTTAAAAAATTTATATTTTATATTAAAAAGAAAAGTCATATTTTACATATTTATAAAATATTATTTATTTGTATCTTATAAAAAAATTCGAAAAATATCTTATGCATATAAAATAGTCTAAATTTAGATCTAACGTAAGAGATCCAATGTAATTATATGTAATAAACTCTGAAGTGAAGTTGTGATGGTTAAATTAATTGTTATTGATTGTTAAAAAATTAGTAGTTATAAATTATTATTTTTATTTTTAATATTTATTTCATAAAATATTAAATTATAAGTAATATAAAAATAATTTCACTTTTTTTTCAAGAGATAATAAGTTTTTTTTGTTATTTTATTTTATTTATAAAAAATTATTAAGTTTAATAAATTAGTATGTTAAGAAAATAGTCATTATTAATAGTAAAAATAATTGTCGAATTATGAAAAATTAGTTATTATAATTTATTATACTATAATAATATATTTATAAAAATGAAATTATTCTTAAAAAAATATTATATTCAAATACTTCAAATTAATATATTTGTTTGTATATTTAATTTTTCTTTTATGTATTTATAATATGTTATTATTTGTCCTTCAACACTTTTTCTAATTAAAAAAGAAAAGGCCACCTCGATTTTGACCCAAAAACAAAGAAAGAGAAAAGGCCTACAATTTGCCTATAGTTTGGAAACCATACCGTCCCTTCTCCTAAAGTCAGGAGCTAAATAAAAAAATGTAATACGAATCCAAAACTTTCCGGGAAAAAGAATGCCTGGAGCGAATCAAAGTTTGGGTAAAAGTTCGAATAGTCAAAGACCCTGAAATGATCAATCTCTTGGTGCCCCGTAAAACAAGCCCTCTACATTCGGGACTAAGCATAGATAGAGACAAAAGTAACTCGTTTAGCTGGATAGCAAAGTCGCGAGTCCTCATAGTCTCCATCCGACTCAAAGTGCCTCATCCTTGTTTTTTTTCTTCTTTCTTGACTAATGTTCGATTCTTGTAATTAAGTCTTTGTTACGCCTTGTTTGTTTTCATGAAAAAAGAGCGAAAAAGATAGACGTGAGAAAGAAAGGTGGCGAGAGAAAGAATTATCACATGTTTGATAAACCAACGAGAAAGAAAATTTCTCGGAAAACTCAACAAAGTTTCTCAACTTAGATGCACATCATAGTCTTACCGTGTCATTCACAAAAAGGAAAGATAGACGACTTTTCTTCATGGCTTTTGTAACTAAATTATCTATATACCCCTTTCTTATAACCACTAAAACTACACTAACTTGTAAAATAAGGAACATGAGTGTCATTTTGTAAAAACCAATTTTCTTTCTCTCTATTTTCTCATAATACTCTCTCTCTCTCTCTCTCTCTCTCTCTCTCTCTATATCTATATATATATATATATATATATATATATATATATATATATATTCATTCTTCTATTCATTGTCTTTGCTTTTGATTTTTAACTTAGCCAAACCACACATAAGAAAATCATTTTTTCACTTCATTTTCCTTCTCATAACTTTTTTTCTTAAAAACTTTCTTTCACCCTCATTCTGAATTCAACCAAAGTGTTGGTCTGTGTAGATGAGTTATCTGGACCAATAAGATAAATTTAATACAGTGAGCGAAAATGAATTAATTATTCCACCTAGGAGCAATGAAAAGAAAATACAAAGTGTTTTCATTTAGTCGAGAATTTAAGAGTCTACATACACACGTTTCCAGTTGCCCCTAGTTTTGTTAATTTGTAATCGCTTGTATTAACTTGTCGTTTGTTTCGTCGATGAATGGACAGTCGTAGTCAGAAACCGAAATCGAAAGTGTCAAACACCTTGTAGACGTCTTCACGACTCCACTAACAACCATCGACGTGCTTGGCATTTTGACTCTTTCAAACCCTTCGTAGACGTCGGCCACGAATAATAACTAAAATCATAGCATTTCATGACAATGACGATCCTCGAGTTTTTAACAAGTTCCCATGTGTAATATTTTGGTTTCACATTAATTTTGATGTTATTTTTGTTTGATGATGGATTAAGGAGTCTAGGCGGAAAGTACGCTTAAAAATTCTATGAAATGGATACGTAAGGCGCACGCATTAAACCCTTTTTGTTTGTTTTTTTTTGTTTTTAGGTTGTTTTGTTGGGTTATAACATGATGTTTTGGACGTATTGCATATATGGAATTAAATTCATACCCCGTGCATCGTGTTGGGATTAACGACTTGAATCAAATTATCGTCTCGTGACTTAATTTCATAATCGAGATTTGATCGATATAAAGAGTTGAACAAAATAGAGAAATTGTGAGCCAAGTGAACGAGTTTCAACTGCTAATTCGTTCGTGATAAAATAGAACTTTGCTAGGGTCAACTATAGTGTGAATAACTGCATGTGAAAGGTAACCACTATAAGCATGACCTTGTTTTAGGAATTTGAAAGAAAAGGGCAGGTAGAATTCGTTATAGAAGCATCAGGAGGTAGTGTTTCCATTCCTTTGTTTAATTGGTCTAGAAACTTTTAGAACAATTAATGTTGCTATTGTCAAAATTCAGAAAGACAGATCAAATTCAAGCGAGAGAAATCAAAAACGCGAGAGAAGTTTCTAATCATGACAGCAAAGATAGATCAAATTCAAGTGTGAGAAGTCTCTTGAACATGGACCCGACACAACTATTTGTATATTAACACTAGGGATATGAAAATTTTATTAGAGAAATTCTTTATATATAGGGTGACATTGTTTTGGATTAGTGACTTTAATTTGTCTTTTGTGAAGTCGTTTGAATCTGTTTTTTTTTTTTTTCTTTCAAAAAATTTCACTTTGTCTTTTATGAATGTAAAAGATAATTTAATTTACTTTGTCCAAAAGCAAAGTTATTATAAAAATACCATTTTATTAAATGACTGCTATATTTAGCAATTGTCGTATGCCATATTAAGACCTCATTTATGAAGTCAGGCGGCGGACCATTAGGCTTCCATCATATAAAAATAAATAAACTGACCAAAACCTGTATTTATTTATTTAATGATTATTCTTAGTAAAACTATTTGTATGTCTAGCATTACTCATTAATAAGACATCTTTTTTTTTCTTTTTTGTTTTTGTTGTCTTGACTTACTCCAGAATAAGGCTTAATAACGCGAAAACGTGTTGGCTATTACTTAACCTTTGAATTCTCTTCAATGCTATTAGTCTTATCTTGATGCACCACAATTTTTTGTTTTTAATCATTTTCCTTTCCTTTTGACATTATTTTGTAAATATAGAATTAGCTTGTGCTACATCTATAAATAGAACTAATCTGAACCTAATTGTGGAATACGCTGCTGCCTACGTTCTTTCCCAAAGCAACAACTTACCAAGTTCATTCAAATATAGAGAAATCAATGGCTGCGCCTAATAAGCTTCTTGCAGCGTCATTTTTGCTATTGATGATACTTACAACATTTCAGTGCCCAGGAGATGCTGAAGCGAAGGCAATGGCACAGAAGCAAGGTAATTAATTAATTAGCATGAAGAAGAAAAACAGAATAATTGTGTGTGTGCGTGCGTGCGCAGTGGTTAAGAATTTTAGTTATAATCATAATATATGGAGGACTCTAGATGTGAATAATTGTTTCAGTAAATCAACTGAGTATCAATGTTGCAGGAAGTTCCAAGCGGTTTTTTGCCACGTTAGGACTGGAGTGCAAGTGTTGTGATGGTGCAAACGATGAATGCACAAGTTCATGGGAGTCGTCTTGTCAGAAGCTGCAGTGCTATCCTTGGAAATCCCATTGATTTCATCAATGGTGTTCGCATTCATAATTGGCATTTATCAATGTGCAACGTATAGTCATCTAATTATACATACACACACACATATATATATATGTATGTATGTATATGTATACACTCTTCGTGGAGATCTTCTGAATAACGAGTAGACAATAAAGAAATGATAAGAGTGAAAATAAAGCTCCAAACGAGAAGTGTTTTGTTTTTGTCACAACTGTGAAAGAAATGGCCAAAAAAAAAAGCCTCTACTTCATCTTTTCTTTTTGCAGGTCTAGTGAAAACTTTTTTTTTTTTTTTTTTATATATATCCCTGACCTTTGCATTTTATATCAAAGAATAAAACGCTAGTAATGGCACCTGCAACGAAAATCGCTTGCCAGCTTACCTGATGCGCCAACATGGAATTAGAGGCTAGGCCAATACAGGAAGAAAGAAGCCAGTGTATGACAGTAAAGGAAACAAGGTCGATCATTCCTTCACTCTCTCTTATCCACTGCCAAAAGGCTAAAACATGCGCAACTCAAGTAAGCTTGCTCCAAGTTTCATGCCATAGTGGCCGAATAAGAGCAGTAAATCCAACCTAAAAGAAGAGCAGTGGAAAGAGAAAAATGAAGCTACGGTGTAAACCAAGAAGAGAACAAGCAACAGGGTATACCCAACAAATTGGCAAAGTTGAGATGAGAAATAAGTTTTAATGTAAGAACAGTTCTTGGAGTTCAGTAATTTTTGAAGTTTCCTTCAAGTCTATCATCTGTCATATGCCTTCAAGAAATTATTGCAGTTCAGCAGTGGAAAGTAGGGACGCGACGTGAAGTTCTAGACCTTGGTATTATAGGCGACGAAACTTCATTAACTTGGTGATGGCAACACCTGTGACTAACTTATGTTGCGCTGAAGGCAGATCACGCTAATATGTTCTCAGTCTGGAAAAGTAGTAATCGGGGAGAGAGTGTGTGACAGCACACTTTCACACCCCCGTGACTCTGACCAAAATTGAGCATTCGCAGGGCTCAATTGATTGCGACTTAAAGGTTTGATAAAAACTAATTCGGTAACGAACAAATCTCTGCATTTTTTTCCAAAAGAGTGATAGAGACGACGGAAGGGTTGGACTTTTTAAGTATGATTTGTTTAATTAAAAAATCTCACTTTAAAAATAAAATAATATATAATATATAAATAAAAATGACTTATAAATATAATATGTTAAAATTTAAATTAAAATATAATATTAAATTTATAAATTTATTATTTATTTCTAATCTTCTTATTATTATTATTATTTTTTTTAATTTTGAACCCTTGATTTTCCTTAATGGGGTAGCATATTAACACGACTGTTTAAGATTCTAGATGTCCTCACAAGACTTTTAAGTCTAGAAGATTAATCTGATCAACCTCCGCAAGAATTTGCACCATAAAAAGTCTGCGGGGAAGAGGAAAAAGATCGTTTTATAGATGATTCTGTCCGGAAGTGATGGATTTGTTGTTGCAATATGACAATCTCTTTCTTTATTGGCTGCACTCGTCTAAGGTTGAGTCTTTGGCTATCTAAGGATCTGTTGCGGAAGATTTGCTAACATGAAGGCTAATTTATCTTGCCAATAGAAGAATAGATTTCCGTTTTTACATATCTGTTAACAATTATTATATTTAACTGTCTTAGATTTCCTTCCTTCTGGAAAAGGTTGCACCCGTTGGTGCATTGACAGCATTTCTGTTGCAGTTCACATATCAAAGTACAATGTATAGCTTGCATAATTTATGAACTCAAGTCGGATATCAAACTCTTTTGATGTACCTGTAATATACGAGCAAGTGCCATCTGCAGCCTTTCTATCGGAAGACTGACAAGCTGAGGAAATATGCGTAAACCCTGCCATAATGCAATGTTATAGGATCCAAATTGACAAGAAAATGTGTAGATTTTGACAATGGTATGCCACGCAACACAGGACAAGCAAAGTACGACACAGTTTGACAATGCAAGAAGGCTTTCACAGATTGTTTTTGGGAATTAAGTAAAAGATGACTCGAAAGTTGTAGGTTATAATTAATTTATACCTAGATAATGTACTATGACACCACAAGTAGTGTTGTTTGTGTTTTCTGATTCGAGAATAAAGGAAAAAAAAAAAGCACCATCTTAACACTCGGAGTTTGTCAGTCATATATATCTACAGCCGTTTGTTGCTATTTCCATTGAAAAGAAAGAAGTACCTACGTTCCAAGTTGCAGCTAATGAGCTATAAAAAAAAGAATGGGATAAACAAAAAATTGGTTTTAAATCTCTTTAACTTTTACAATATAATTTTGTATTTTTAAAAATTTTCATGTTAGTACTTAATATTCATATTTTATTTCAACTTAAGATAATTTTAGACGAAAAATGTTCTAACCATTAATTTTGCACATTAATGGTAGGAAATTCAAAAAAAAATTTAAAAGTTTAGATTTCAATTAAAAAAAGTTCTAAAAATTTAAAATTGATTTAAAAATTCAAATATATCAAATATACATATTTTCATAAATTTATATATATTCTTTACAATTAATGTATAGAGTTAATAACTTGATTATTTTTTGTCTAAAATTATTTTAAATTAAAACAAAGTACAAACAATTAGAAGAACTAAAATAAAAAGCTTCAAATGTACAAAATTACCTTACAAAAATTTTTAAAAAAATTAAGATCAATTTTATACTTTTTCTAAAAAAGAACATACCTCATTTTTCAAAAGTGAAGATAAAATTGGAATAAAAATTGTAGCATTTTGTAATAAAGAATGGGCTAGATTTTAGATTTTAAGTAAAGAAAAACAAAGTTTAATTGAGAAAACAACATATTTCTTAGAAATACCTTATATTACGACTTCAAGTGAAAATTTATAAATAATTTAGTATATTTTTATGTATTTTAGCTCGGCTTCCAATCCTCGTAGTGACCCTTCTTTATAAATAAAGGGGAATTAAGACAAGTAGGTATTTCCTATAAAAAATGTTGAATCAGCAAAATAACGGATGACCATTTACTTAAATTCACAAAAACAATAATGAAAATTCTTAGGATCTCTCTCTCTCTCTCTCTCTCTCTCACACACACTTAAAAAAAAGACTTTTTATTAAATTCACTATACATAATTAATAAAGTGATCTTTTATAGTAAAATATAATATGTATTATAATGTATATAACAGAATAATATAACCTTTTAAACTATAAATCTAAATTAATGTGCTTTGTTTTATTAATTGTATATATCGTGTTTGACCAAAAGCATGTCTATATTTTTTTACTTAATTTAGTAGTTTTGATATGAATGTTTCATAATGGCTTTAAGAGAGTCTGGTTAGGTCAATGCCAATGTAAGAATCAATGATTAGAGATTCTGAAAATGACAGACTTAAGAAAGATGTCCTTCTTTCTTAGAATGCCGATCTTTCAAATTTCAAAGGCCATATTCATCAATGAGTACAAGAATGCAACTGAAGTTTTGAAGAAGTTTAAAATACAGAATTGTAAACTGGTGGCAACGCTACTCATAATGAATGAGGAATTATGTAAAAAAGATAGTGCAAGTAAAGCAGATGGAAGCAATTACAGGAGTTCGATTGGTTTTTTTGTTGTATTTGACAGCAACAAGGCCTAAAATTATGTTTGCAACAAGTCTACTCTCTGGATTGCTGCAAGATCCCAGTGAAATGTATCTTAAAGTTGTTAAAAGGGTGCTGAAATATGTTAAGGGCACTGTTGGTTATGGTTTAAAGTTCTTAAAAAAAAGGAGAACTAATTTTGGTTGGTTACTTAAATTGTGACTGGAGTGGCTCTTGTAAAAACTTGAAAAACACTTCAGGCCGGCTATTCACTCTTGGTTTTGCTCTCATTACTTGGAGTTCAAAAAAGCAAGTAACAGTTACACAAGCAACTGCTGAAGCTGATAACATAATAGCAACTAAGGTAGTAAATCAAGCTATATCGCTGAGGAAAGTATTGACTTATCTGAACTGTGAGAAAGCCAAGCCTACTGTGATCAAGGTGGACAACAAATTTGTCACAGTTATCTCTAAAAATCCCGTGTTCCATGGCAGGATCAAGCACATGAAGATCAAATACCATTTTGTTAAAAAGCTCAGCACCGTGGTGAGATCAGCTTGGTGCATTACAACTCTGATGTGCAGTTTGTAGACGTTATGACCAAGGCTTTGCCTAAGTTGAAATTTGAACAATTGAGAAATGACATGGGAGTAGACAATAAAAAAGCTAAGGAGGAGTGTCGATAGGCCTAACTTCCTCATTGTTCAAGTTCGCTGCATTAAAGATGAAGAGGAAGCTGAGTGTAGCAAGATGTTGACAAAAAATTCAGTAGCAAGAAATAGGAGCATTAGTTTTCTTTATGTAAAATGTTAGTGGTTGGATTGTAACTAGCATTTTATTAGTCTAGTTCACGTAACTAATGAAGAATTGTATTGTGAAATGTTACATGGAGGTTAGTGGATGTATCAAACTAGAAAAAAATAGGGTTGGTGGAGTTGGGTGGACGACTTACAGCACTTGGAGAAGCTTTGCTTAGTATAGAAGTTTTGCGAGCACGACAAGCATTTTCTTGTATCATCATCAGTGTATTTTAACTTTTTACAATGTCCCTTTATGAGGGAATTTGAATTACAATGAAAATGTTTAGAAAAATATCAAACAAAAATTTCTTGTGTTGGTCTGCTCCCCTTTTTCGGTTTTCTAATTTTGGTTTTTCATCTCTCTCGATCCATTCTTTTTTGCTCTTCAGCCTAAAAAAAAAAAAAAAAACTCCTAATGTCAGCTGCAAGTCGGTGCCTCCAGAATGCCTCAACCTGTGGTTTCTGAATAGCAGCAATTGCCAAAAAATAAAAAATAGTCTGACTGACTCCACCATGACTTTAACCGGGAAACATGTGACACAACAAATCGAAGATGGCCATAATGATCTCGAATTGCAATCCCCACAGTACCATAGTTAGGAAATAAAGCCGCATCACAATTAACCTCGAAACCTCCCAAAGGTGGTGGAATCCATGCGTGAGAAGCTAGAGCATGTGGTCCAGAGGACAGGGCCGATCAAAGCTATCGTTGATACTGAGCATAGAGACAAATGGCCATATTAGTTGTTTTCTGGGCAGAGAGATTTTTGTACTAAATTCCGAGATTTTCAGATTGACCAGGATAGCATAAGAGGAGAAAGGAACCACTCTGCCCACCAAAAAGGGTCACCAATGCCGTCTAGCTGCAGACCTCGTTTTAACAAGGCAGGCAGGACTTGGTTAAGCAAGAAAGCCCTTCACCCCACGCCAAACAAAAGTTAGGTCTAAACAACCCTGAGCTAGACCAGACTAAAATAAAAAGTTAGGTCTAAGCCCACTCATTTATAGCAGACTGGGCTGGAAACCCAAAGCGCAATCAACGCCTCACTCAAACCACCTCTCCTCCTGCAACTTTACGCCACCCAAAGGCCACCGAAGATCCGGTCGGCCATCACCACGATTCGATACCCAAAATAGCACAGACAAAGGGCCTTTGCATCTCTTTTGATTCTTCTCCCCATCTCCCCGTCTTTCCCGGAAAGGAAGAAAAAGGTAAAGAAAGAAAGAGAGAAAGAAAGAATGATGGAATACGAAGAGAGAGCGTTGAAAGGAAATTTTTGATATAAAAGAAAAAAAAAAAGAAAAAGGAACGATCTTTTGTTGGCTTTCTTCTCCTGTTTATATTCAAGGCAAAGCCTGCTTGCCCGCCTGCCTGCCTGCCTGCTTCTGATTAAAAAAAAAAAAAGAAAAAGGTATTTTCTTGTATTATATATTATATGATGCGTCAAATTGTTTGATGTTTTCGTTTTGTTTTGAAACTCGATTCGATTTGTTGAATTTGGTTAAATCAATAATAATTTAGATTGCTGATCGAGTCTTTTTTTATTATTATTATTATTATTTTTGAATTACTGTTGTTGAAAGTTGATACCATGTAATTTACTGCCTATTGAAAAATAGCATAGTTAGTGGTGGAAGGCTAATCGTAAATTACTCTTCGATGTTGGTGCTGGAAATTCTGATTGATTTTTTTTTCTTTTTTAATAAATTTTTGATAAATGTTCCACAGAAGGGAGAAATTGCTTTTATGCAACGGCATTGGAGGCCAACACCAGGCTAGCTGAGTATAAGTATTAAGCAAAGTTTAGCAACGCTTGGGTTCTGGAGGGGTGGACGGAATTCCCTTGTTGTTAATTTGGTAACTGATGTGGCCGTTGTGTTTTTTATTAAACAAGATTCTTAATTTAGAAGAAGTGGAAATTGAAGGAGAAGAGAAGGAAGGAGGAGAAGGAGGAGGAGGAGGTGGTGGTTTTGATGATGTTGGTTCAAGAAAAGATCATGTAAATGCAGGAGAATGCCATCTTGTTGATGCTTTATTGATTGGTAGGAAATGCCAGGAAGAACACTTACCCTGCTCGCAATTCATTGAAGTAATAGCATTGTAGTTTTTATGTTTCCTCTCTCTTCTCTTCTTTCTTTTTAAAAAAATGTTGTGTTTACTTATCCTTGTTTGTTCCTTGAAAGGGGGGTCAAATGGGAGGACTTAAAAGCTCTTGTTGAAATTCTGGTTTTTGCCTATCAGCTAATCTGCCCCTTACTCTTTACTTGGCTTGGCATGGCATGGCATATCTAGGTCCCTCACATTAATCAGCTGCACTCTTGGGATTGTGGTCTCGCTTGCATTCTAATGGCTTTGAATACAATTGGCATAAAAAATTGGAACCTTCAGGCCTTGACAGATCTGTGCTACACTACAAGGTGTGCAATCTTTGCACATTCAAATCTTCATTTTCTTGTATTATGCTTGTAAGCATAGGATTTTCGTCAAATTTTCAGGTGCAAAGAGTGGCATTTAATTATGGAAACATGCATGGTCATGCATTCCTATTATTAAATATGAAAATTTCCTATTATTAAATATGCATTCTTTTTGTTGGAAAATCTTATCTGCAGCATTTGGACAGTTGACCTGGCGTATCTGCTGCAGAAATTTTCTGTTAGTTTTTCCTACTTCACTGTTACACTTGGAGCAAATCCAAGTTACTCTGCTGAGACGTTTTACAAGGTGATATGCCATTACTATATGTGTCTCCTCTTATAGTATAACCACTATCATTATCATGTTCTATGCCTGTGAGTAAACTATACATAATTATTGCCCTGTTGGAGTGCACGATATTTTCATTATTTCATCTTGTATGATCATTACCTAATGTCATTTTTAATTCTTGTATCCCTTTGTCTCAAGATGTCATGCAAATATTTGTATCATCTATCCTATGGGATTGTCATCACACTTTTTTGCATTCTGACAATTAACTTGTTTGGCTTTCAGTTCTCACCATAAGATTCACAGAAGTCTTGTTTTGGTTGGTGCAGGAGCAGCTGCCCACTGATCTAGTGAGAGTGAATATGCTTTTCCAAAGAGCTGTTGATGAAGGGATAAATATAGTGGTATTTGGCATTCATTTATGAGCACATCTGTCAATCTTGTAAATTTCCGTAAAACCATTTCTCTGGATGCCTGTAATGCACTAATGCTCATGTGTCTTTTTACCCCCTTTTCTCAATTTCACCACAACAAATTCACCATTACATCCGATGAAATGAACAGCATATGAAGATTATTATCTAGTGTAACATCTGAGACTGCAACTGTGGTAAATGAATTAGGTTTTCATCATTTTCATTAGAACAAAAATTGCTTGTTCAATTATCACTCCAGGTCCATTGATACTTGTTTTTTAATCAATTAGATTGGTAAATTGTAGGCCTTTCCTCATAAGCATAGGCAATCCCGTCTTTACTCTATCCCTCTTGTGATCTTCATCAATTGGTTCTTAAATATACCTATACCTTCCTTTCCACAATAAAAGAAAATGCTGATGTTTGTTAAGTTTTTGAACATTTTCCTTTTACAGTGCAGATCAATCAGTGAAAAGGAAATTTCTCTCTTGATTCTGTCAGGAAAATATATTGCAATTGCATTAGTTGACCAGTACAAATTGAGGTATGCATCTTCGATAATATCTTGCCTTCTGATTTTTCTTTCTGGAACTACTGAATTAGTATGTTTTTATTGTCGGAGCAGTGGTAAATTCATCCATATCTTGTCTGTGGGCATTTCATCCATTATCCTTCTTTGTTTTTGGTGGTTAAACTAAAGGCTTTTCTTGAGCAATTGGAAGTAAAGGTTTTACTTGCATTGAAATTGTATGGTAACCCTCATCTGATGTTTGTCTTTTTTGGTGCAATTCTATGTTGTAGTCGATCTTTGCTGGATGGTGTTCTTTTAACAGGCTTGAACATCAACTCTGGCTATTCTGGTGAGGAGAGGCTTCTTGATTTTCTTTTCTCTTATTTATTTGGGAGACAACTTGCTAATTGTTTTTTCTCAAGCTGCGTCTTAAATTCTTGGTGCATAATCTGCACCACTACAGTTATGATTGACTTAGTCACAGATTGATCATTGGGGTACAATCTTTGTCAGAATTCTTTTTGCTATTGAATATTTATATGTTCACTTGTTCATTATTTGTTCCAACACTTCACATTATATATTTTGATGACTGATTTCTTAGAATTTATTTATGATTATCATAGTTTGGTTGAATTGTCACTCTCTCCTCATCAGGTCACTACGTTTTGATATGTGGCTACAATGCTGGGGCAGATGAGTTTGAAATTCGAGATCCAGCCAGTTCCAGGTGTCCTTTTATTTAGTTAGCTATGTTCTCTTCATTGTTACAAATATATAGGAGTTTTCTTCTTCGCATTTTCCACATGACATAAAATTAACAGTAAGGAAAAATAATGAAGGAAATGTGGGAGAATCTCATCAAAATGTCTTGAAGAAGCGCGTAAATCCTTCGGTACAGATGAAGATCTTCTTCTGGTAAACTTTTATCTTGTGTCCATTGCTTCATTGTATGCGTAATACAGAAAAAAGTTAGCTAGAGAGATTCAAAAACACATGTACTAATCATCCATTCTGCATGGAATGGATAAAGCTTCAAACCGTCAACCTTCCCGTTAAACTACAAACCCTCTTGTTTTGGCACCCTTAAAATTTGACTTAATTGGTAAAATGTGATGATTGCACTTTCTGCTAAAAAATACAATTAATGATCACAAGTGTATAGTTTAGAACATGAAATCAGAGTTGTTTCTCATAACAAATAAAGTAGGGCATTAGGTAGGCATATTCCTCAGTTATAGTAATGAGCCTAGTATGACCAACCTGTTGTTAAGTTTAAAATTGAAAGATATACATTCTAAATAGGAGGAAGGGCACATAGCTCTTCTAAGTACTTGCTTCTTGGTTGCAATATGTCCATGCAGATATCTCTCGAGAAAAGCAACCAGCAGCACTCTTCTTCGTGGCTACTTTCTTCGCATGTTAGTGCTGCTACACTTTGACATTTGTTCTATCCTTCCATCTGGCTGCGAGCTCTGTTCTTTTGCATATATATGTAGGATACACATGCTTGAGGGAAATACTAGTGCGAATCTTGCATGTTCCATTTATCTGCAAATATCTTGAGGCATAGAACTGAAAATGTGACTGTAACTGAAAAATGTATACCCCTCTTGAGCATATAGGAAATAGTCTGTTTATTTTATAACATTTGAAGTTTAGAGATGAAATTTTTGCGCGTTCATCACAAAAACAAGATTGTTGTATGAAATTTTTTTCGAGTGTCTTCATTGGCTCAGGTTATCCTGTTAACACAATGATCCAAGATCGTAGGTTTTTATCCGACCAAAGCCAATAAGGTGTTGCTGTCGGTTGATTCTGCCAACATTTTATACCATTGCTTTTTATGCGGCCTAAAATTCTAAAATATTGTTCGCGGGACTCCTTTTCGGTCCGCTGTTCATGGGATTCTATCTTGCAAAATTAATGTGAAGTGAGAGTTCATGGGCCTGGAAGCCATCCATGAAAAGCAGCTACATAAGAATTGTAATTGAAACCTCTAATTATTTAAGAATATGCATAATTTACCTATTAAATCAATCATGTACGGTGAAACTCTTTTCTTTTAAGAGTATTTCTTCACTTTGTTAGTTAAAATATATAATTATATTAAAAAAACACTTAACATTTCCTCAAAATCTTGATTAACTACCTTTTCTTTGTTTTTTTTTTTTTACTATTTATGTTGTCTTCTTGAGGAGAATATGTCAATGTATTATTTTGGATAATACTTTAACTTATTTATCATTTTTGCCACCAATATGTCTGTTCATATTTTGGAGTAGTGTAATCTCGTAAAATCTTTTTATTTTTGTAGAGTACGGGGTATCATTTGATTTCATCTATACTTTAAGTTCTTGTCTTATTAGGTTGCCTATAATCAAGCTCGTATAGTGTTGGTTCGAACTTGAAACCCATGCACTAAGAGCCCATCGATGCCATAGTCAATTTTCGAAGCATTTGTTGGTTATTTGTCACAAATCTTCATGGTGTCGGCTTGTATCGAAATATGTACGTTGAGATTGATTTGTTGGTTATTTGTCACAAATCTTCATGGTGTCGGCTTGTATCGAAATATGTACGTTGAGATTGATTGGGAGATATACATTATACTTTTAAAGAGTATTAAAGAATTTAATTGTGTCTAGTAAAAAGAGACATTGATTTACTCTACTGCTAACAATACGCCAGTGCATCGCTGACACACGCTGCCGACAACAAAGCTAAAAGCTACACCAACTAACAACTCCAACGTCCTTCCTATTTCACACCAATAACTTAACTTGTCTTAATATATTATAATATATGTGTCTTTATTTCACTTTTACTTATTTGGGTGTACACACCCAAATTCTTCTGACGCAAAAATTGATATAAGTTGTTATTAATTTATTTGCATTATCTAGCCAATGAATTTAAGGGTTTAACACATAGGTTGCAGCAAGGTTCCAATAATTTAGTTTAATTTATTTAAAAATTGATTCAATTTAATATTTATGGATTGAAATAGTCAATTACTTGAAAAAATGTAAAATTAGAATAATCAAACACTTTGGATAATCGGAATTCGAAGTAAGACAAATAATTTCAAAAATATCGAAATTTAAATAACCTAAATGCATAAAGTTGGCAAACCGTAACAAACCTAGCAAATCTAAAATAAATTTGACTTAAATTTCTAATCAATTTTAATAAATAACTAAAATTCTGGATTTTTAATTTTTAATTGAAAATCTTTAGTTTATTTGTATTGTTAGATATACTTTTATTTTTTTAATAATAGTTATGTTTTTAATTATTGTTTAAATATTTGAACTATCATATGATCATATACTAAAATCAGTGTAATAGCTGAAACTAAAATACTATATTTTAATTTGGTAACAGGGATAAAATTAAAAAATCTAATAAAAGTTAATTAGAAGATTCAATAGAGATAATTGATATCAATAGAGTCAAAAACCAAATCCAATACACATCCATTTGTTACTTGACATCCCCAGAACATCTCCAAATCGTCCTGCAATCTTAAAGAGAAAAAAAAAAAATGAAATGAACATATGGAACCGGAAGAAAAATGTAAAAAAGAACATCAAAACTTCGGAATATATGAAATTCTTATGGACTGATGAAATAAGACACTGTGTGATTATGGGAATTTTTCATTAATATAAAAAGAAAAAAATAAATATAGGAAACAAAGCTAACACGGAACATTCATCGTCAAGAAAAGAAAAAAAACACAAAAAACTGGGGGCGGGGGAGGAAGCATGAGAGCAGAGGACTTGAGAGAACCTGTCATTTATTATGAAGGATCAGAAAAGATGGTTCGCTTTAACCAATTTCATATAGATTAGCTTTATAACCATAGGTGACTAATTTTCTGTGGAAGTTAATCTAAATTAATAGTTAGTTGGTATTTGAGTAAAAGTTAAATTAATTGAATATAACTACAAATTTACTAGAACACAAGAAAAACTCTAAGCTTAACTTGCAAGTTTGCGAGTTAATTTTCTGAATATTAGAAAATATTAAAAAAAATCATTATTTTTTGATTTTTTTATTCATTAAAAGTGTTATTAAATTATAAATTATATAATAAAAATAATATTTTATTCATATAAATGTCATATTTCTTTTTTTTTTTAGATTGTAATTTAATATTTTTAAGATAAGAATTTTAATTTTTAATCACTTAATTGTTCTATGAGTAACCTTAATTTTTGTTTGCATAGTCGATTGAAACATGCTAATGAACAATAAAGGGATTATTTGTTTATTTATTTATTCTGCCCTTGAGTAATCGGTACATAGAATCAGCGAAAAGACTTTCCTGCCAACCGCCTTTTCAAATAATTAAGCTAACCTTTAATTTTTCTTTCGTGAGGTTACAGCCAAGCAAATACTAACTATCCTTAGCCCCTCGACTTTGCTAAAGATGTTTTTATTGTGTATAATTAACTAATCCATCGCACTTTTATTATTTTTATAAATAGAAACTGAATATTCAATTTAAAACTGAATAATTAGGTATATAAATATCACTAATAAAGTCATCCTTACTGCTGGCAGATCATTAAAATGATAAGAGTAAAGCACTGATGTAAAAGCATACAAATCTTCGTAACTTGTCTTTTACCTTTTGTTGTCATTGTGCCACATGTAAGCTTTTAGATCAGTTTTTTATTTTATTTTATTAGCATTTGGATCATCTTCAAGATGATATCAATTTCAACTAAATATTTGTAAAGTTAAAAGTACGAAAGGCTAATTATACAATAAATTGAAAGGACAAACAGATGTTTTCTTTTCCTTTTTCGCGTACATTTTGCCATTATTACCATGTATTGACTCCACTTAGCTTCGCATACAAATTAAAAAAGAAAACTTAAAGTTGTCTTAAAGATAGAAGGACAGAGATGTATTATATTAATTTCTTGTCTCCGTCAATACCTAATTTTCATATTTCATTAAAGTAATATATATCTAAGAATTATATAATTGAATGATAACTCATTTTGCAAAAGATATTTATTTAATAACCAATTCTATATAAATTATACCAATCGAATGAGATAAGAGAAAATTAATAATTTTAAGTAAAAAAAATTACTTAATAACATTTTTTTAATTTTAAAATTTTTTAGTAGATTATTATGATTTGTAATTTTGACATTAACTTATTAATTAAGCTATAATTTTTTAATATTTTAATAAAATTAATTTTTTTGAATATTTAATTCTCTTTTTCATATTAAAAAATTAAATATATTTAGTTTACATTATTTATTTTTCTTTCTCTCAACTAAATTATTTAATTATAAATATTAATTTTTTTTATCTGAACAAGTTTTTTTTTAAATTGATGCATATAGATTATTATAGTAATATTATTAATTAAAATTTTAATTATAAATTTATTTGCAACCAATATAAAATAATAAAATTTAGTTTATTTTTTAATCATCATCAATAAGTATATAAATTTTAATTTTATTTAATTATTTTTTGACTTTAAATTGAAAATAAATTAATTAAATTAATTATTATTAAAAAAATATAATTTAAAAATTATTATTTTAATATATTTTTTATTAAATATTCAGAACCGTATAACGTGCGGCTCTAAATCTAGTGGCTATAAAATATAAAGTACAAACGGAGGATGAATTAAGGCAGAGCAATTGTGTAGTTAGGGCTTCCAATTTCAGCTTAATTAGATGAAAAGGGCTTGCGTGCTTCATACGTCTAGTTTGATAATGAGACAACTTAAGAGCTAGGATTCACTATCACAAACATGATAAGCCCTAAAAATAGAAGTTGATTGGTTATTATTTCTTTCTCATTTTCCCTCTCCCGAAAATGTACTTTTTTCCTTTTCTTTCCCCCCCCCCCAAAAAAAAGAAGAAGTATATACATATTTTTCGAACAATAAAAGATTACATATTTACTCAATGATGATTAATCATAAACATTTCAACCCATAATCAAAACCTATCAGTGCGTCGTGCATGATTTGGTGGTCATATTGGTCACGCGAAAGTGACCATTTCCAGCAATGTAATTGATGACAAAAGACGACAACAATGTAGAGCGGCACTGGTTAATGAAATTCTAGTGATCAACCTTCACCGTTGACCATTCTAATGACCTTTGTCCTTCGTTTTTAGCCCTTCAAATTTGCATTATATATATATATATATATATATATATATAATGAATATTAGATAGGGATACAAAGCCTTGGTTTAAATTAACGAAGTATTTAAATTAGTATTACAAAGTTATCACACTAGCATATTGGTCTAGTAGAAAATGTGTAGCTTTTGCATAGAAGAGAGTGCACAGCTATTGTGTATTTTGATCTAAACTAGAGATGGTAATTTTAAACATTATTCATATCCAATGCTTGAAAAAACGAAAGACTATTCCGTGCCCGAAAGGAAAAGAAAAGAAAAGGACAATCTCAAAGGCCCAACGTTATCTTGTGAAGGAATAATAGAGAGGGGGTAAACACAGGATGAAGTGATTATAATTAGAATAAGAGCTCCTATTTACTCAAGATGGATAAGCAAACAAAACGGGATCGAAGTGGGAGAATTCCTAATTGGTCCGACTCATTTACAATACAATTACCTGCGAAAGTGGAGTTGTACATATCTGTTATATTTTCACGCTATCAGTCATGTTTTTTACCCCATCGATGGGTTAATGAAAGCTCCTTACAGGACACTACTCCCAAAGAAAAAAGAAAAGGAAGGAATTCCTTTTATGGTATCCTATCATGGAGGCTACATAAGTCTAAGCATGTTTGGGGATGCTATGATTAAGAATTACAATCCCTACAGGCTTGCGCAAGAGGAAGAACCTCCTCATTAAATTTCCGACTGGCTTGGACTGAAAGACGGACCAAAAATAAAAAATAAAAAAGTAAAGTGAAATTCTATTGTACCAAAAGTTACGGGCCAAGAAAATAACAGCAGTGAAATCAGCAGATGATTAAGTTAGTAATGAGCTTAATTATTGGCAAATGGCGAGTGGGTTGCATAATGGGACAAATGACTCCAGCCACTGGGCCATTCCTCCAGTTGTTTGCACGTCCTAAGCCTCCCTCCCGCATTCCCTCTCTCGCTGTCTGACATGATATCTCGGTAGCAATTTCTTTTGAATCTTGTCTCAAAAAGATCCTGAAACCTTAATAAAAGCGGCTGGTCTTCTACATTCTCCACTCACATCTCTCTCTCTCTCTCTCTCTCCTTTTTCACTTTTCCCTTCTTTTGTTGGGTCCCTCAGCCTGCAAACGCAGCAAACCCAGCTGGGTCATTATATATCTTCACCAAGCGGCAACTCTGCTCTCCACGTCCCCCCCCCTCTCTCTCTCTCTCTCTCTCGGTCTCTGAACTTAATAAATATCTATACAAGACGTCAATAAACTATCATGGCAATGTCACGTGAAGACGCAGCAGTCTGGCTTCCGGCTGAGTTTCTTGCCGAGGAAGGGCTACTCCTTCGCAAGCAGAACCTTTGTGGAAATGGTTCCAACACTGAGTTCAAGCCGAGTTTGAGCTATCCCACTGAGACAGATAGCAGCGGCGCCGAGGACGACTTCCTTGCCGGGTTAACTCGGCGCCTCACCCAGCAACTCGCTGTCAAACCTGAGCAGGTACTGCTCACTCCTTTTTCCTTGCTTTTAATTTCTGCAAAAGCCAAATGAGTTTTTAATTAGTTGTTGTTCACTTAACAGAACAAGTGGTTCACGGCCGGGTCACCCAAGGCGACACCGAGTGGAATCGGCAGCTGGTCTGCGTCGAGCAACGGAAGCCTTAACGGTGGGCTGTCACCGCCGGCGACGCACTTTGGGGCGCAGAACAACACATTGGATCTGATATATGCAGCAGCTGCCAGTGAAGTTGCAAGGTTAAAGATGAGGAGGGATGTTCAGAACTATGGTAACCAGCAGGAGAGAGGAATGTCGGGCTCTTCGAGGACTCAAAACGCAGGAACTGTAGCGAAACTCCAGAATACTGGGTTTTTCTCAAGTCAGAGTCATGGCCATAGTTTTTCACAGATGAATCAGGTAAGACGCTCGGTTTAAAGCAAGTAATTGTCTGTTTGTGTGGAGGTATGGTTTCGTGTGGTTCCTAAGGAGTATGGGAATATTGGCTGTAACAAGTGTAAATTTATATGCTAGACTGAAGTGGGTTTTTGAAATTTTATGGAAACAAATCGACTCTTTTTTTTTTTTTGTCCTTTTTATCCTTTATAGACTATGAGTGCTTTTGTTGGTTCTCTGTTTTGTAGTACCAGAGGCAAGTGAAGCAGGACCATGTGCCGAGGCCCCAGTGCTCTTCAATTCGGGGAAGGCAGCAGTCAAAGGCAGGCTGGCAAGCTCAGTCCCTATTTGATCACCAGCAACACCAAATGCTCCACGTCCACAACAGAGAAAGAAGTGTTGGCCATGAAAATCTCAAAAGTGTGAGGCCTTTGTGTGTGCCCCAATCTGCTTGGTCTTCTCTTCAAGTGCAAACAAATCAACAACAGCGCCAACATCACCACCCTCTGCCTCGACACTCTAATTCAGACATGAGGGCTGTTTTCCTCGGCGGATCTGGTGTTAAACGAGAGTGCACTGGAACTGGTGTTTTCTTGCCTCGCAGATATGAAAATCCCACTGATTCTAAGAAGAAATCAGGTATGTAAGCATTGATCCATCTGTTGGGTATTTTCTATTTACTTTTGAAATGGTTGTTTAGGAGTCGCATGTAACTGTTTGTTTGTTGTTAGGTAGTTTTTGAACCAACATTCAGATGTGAACTTACGTGTTGAATTTTTGTCCCATCAGCTTGCTCAACTGTTCTGCTACCCGCAGAGGCTGTTCAGGCTCTAAATCTCAACTTTGATGACACGAATATGACTAATCATGCCCAGCATCGCTTCAATAGTGCTTCTCGTCCCGACTGTGGTAATGGAGTCCTTTCGTTCGACTTTTTAAGACTCACAGTAGTTTTGGATTCCTTTTGTGAGGTTTTATGAGTAATTTTGCAGATGTTTTGATGGCAAGAAGAAATGCTCTATTGGCCCAGCAGAGACGAAGCCTGCTCCCAGAAGGTGCGCTAAAAAATTATGATCCGCGGCTGCCTCGAGGGTGGACATATTGGCCTATTAATGATCGCCAATCGAGTGTTTTTCTCTCATGGTAGTGTTGGTTTATGAAAGCAAGTACAGAGGTATACATAATGGGTGCTATAGGTTTCCATGGTGGTTTGGTTTTACGAGGAAAGATATTCATGATGAGTTTGGGTGAATGTAACAAGAAATCCACGTTTTTTTTTTTGGGTTTGGGGGGAGTGTGCATCAGAGATTTAGACGAAGAACTTAAAGGAAGCAAGCAAGTTAGGACATAGTAGTTGTTTAGTGGATGAAGATCTTAAAATATTTGCTTGTAATAAGTGGGTATATAAAATAATGAATGTATTTTGTTGGCAGGGGAAATTGTCGGAGTTGTGTTCGGGGTTTTGGATATTAATCTTTGTTATTGTGATCTGTATTGGCGTAGGAATACACAACTCTGTAGGTTGTAATTCCCCCTTTTGGCAGCTGGGGTTCTAATAGCAAATGATTTGTTAGTTTCTATTAACACAAGGTGCTATAATTGAAGTCCCAGGCTATGTTTTTGTACGCATAAATCTTCTTCCGTCTTCGGAATGGGAGAATGGGTACAGTTGGAACCCCTTCATTCTCGAGGAAGTAGTAGAATTGTAGAACATATGAAAATGACTCGTTTTTGCAAACTATAAATTGCATGTAGCGTAAACTATACTTATGAAGTAACTATCTGAAAACTAGGCCAAACTTGTGGATGTAAAGCTCCTATTTGGTCCTCTCTTGCCTGACCTTTCACGCTTCAAACAAAATCCCAAATAGCATAGAAACTTCAATGCGCTGAATAATGACGGTTTTCTTATGTTTTTTGTAGGGAGAGACACCTCCCAGGCTTGTGCCTTACTTTACTTACCAAAGTCGAAGAACAAAGTGGTATTTGCTTCAGCGTGAAGCAGAATGGGGCCGAGATGGTGATGGATGGATATACAATGCCTCGGATATGGAGATCGAATGAAATTTGCTCTAGTTTTTTCTTTTTTTCATATTTGGTTCCGATTTTGATGGGTCCATGTGCCATATTTCCGAGTCTTTCCTTCCCATGATCGATGCTCTACTATTATTTTGCCGAAATAAAATAAGTTAAGAAGCTCTACTGTTGAGGTCAAAAAATTTTTTAAAAAAAAAAAAGCTCTCCTATTATAATTTTCCGGACATTTTCTGCCTTCTTTTCAAAAAGTAACTTGTAGACATCTTCGGTAGTTGTGATTTGGTGCGTCGGAACTCGCACATTGTTGACTGAGTCAAACACCTCTTTCTTTTGGCCAGTGGAGTTCTGTACTCACATAACAAGGAAAAAAAGAAAAGAAAGAAAAAAAAGGTTAAACGCAACAGCACCCCAAGTCTCTCACATTTTCTTTTCCTCGGAAAGAAGTGCGATCTTTGAGGGCTATGTGTTTCTTTTAAGACATGCGTTTCTCTATCCTTGAGGGCCATAAGTTTTTTTTTTTTTTTTCAGAATGTCTAAAGTGTAACTAGAAAAATTTCTGATTAATTAACATGTTTTATTCTGAAATTGAGCTCGGACTATAATTTCTTTTCCTTTTTTTTTTTTTGAATGATTGAACTCAAAGAATTGATAGTATATGAGCTGTACTACTTGATTTCTCTGGTAACTTTGAAAGACCATCTTGGTTTTTCGTTTACATGGATCCGAGGAATTTTTCTATTCTTTTTTTTTTTTTTTTCACTCGCACCGTCGATTGGAACGGTGACTTAGTTCTAATTGATTGATGGAAAATGGTGCTAAAATTCAGTAGCAGATGAAATGGGGTGGACGTGACAGTGGGTAATACTGTTTAAGTTAAACAAATCCTTGTTCGTCTTCCGGCACAAAACGATGCAGACAGACAGTACTCCTTCGTCTGAATTGCATTTGCGATTTTATATTGCAGATTCCTGTTGCTTAAAACAAATGGTTTGCACACGGCAAGAGATTTAAATTTACCATCAATTCCTTGTATAGAACTCAAAAGGGGGTTTGCGAGGAAGCATTGGCTAACCAACCACAAAAGGCTGCACGGCATGCGGAACTTAAAAAAGAAGCTGCTGGCACATGGGGGCTCTCAGTCCTCAGAATGCCAATGACCTCATCGGTGATGCCCGCAGTTTCCATACGCTCAATTGTTTTTTTTCCTCTTGTTTTAATCCTTGAATGCAATAATCTTGTTTTGAGTTACGTACATTCAACCCCAATCAGATAACACTAAATAATTGTAATATAAAGGGCTCTGTTACATTTGCATGTGCTTTGTGGCCTATCTCAGTTGAAAAGCAAATACTGATTTCTTTCTTGAAGCCCGATGATCTCATGGGAGCAGGTCAACTTTGGGGAACTTGTAATCTCACCTAATTTTCCTGGTGCAGAGTATTAATTTACTGAGTACGTACTAGACTAGAAATTGAGTAAATCTCATTTTACAAACTCAATTGGTGAAGTTACGGTAACATTCAGACAGCTTAGGTACACACTTACATGACGAATATTAAACTATGTTGTGTCTGATCAACTTCAAGCGTCCACAACAAGTTCAATAGAGCGTGAACCTAAATATGCGATGCATCTGGGTCGAAAGGACTGAGTCAGACTAGATACCTACAAGACAAAAAGAGAAAAGGTTAGGGAGGCGATCACATCAGGAAGCTTGAATTGGAGATTATTAATGGAGATAGGAGAGAAAAATGAATGTAGAGAGAAAACTGTGTATCTTTGGATCTTAGGAAGTCCTGAGTATTTATCCGAAAGGAGAGATTTTAGTTGGTGTGTTTTACATAAAAAAATAATAAATTATGTGATTTCTATTAGGCACCGAGGCCACTAGAGTTAGGTGAGGTGCGAAAGTATTGATATCTTTGTTATTCGGGTTGTTGTGTCATGAATTAATTAAACAGTGCCAAAAATTGAAATGTTATCTACTTAACATGACAGGTGAATTTTGTTATTATCATTATTATTAATAAATTTATAATTATAAAATTTATTATTAGTAAATATAATATATTGTTTGTTAATTATTTGTAATGTTTTTAAAAAATATATAAAATTTTTAACCAAAAAAAAGTAAGTGCAAAGTAAAATTTTTTTATATAATTAAATTTTAATTATTTTATATAATAATAAATATTCTTCTTTTAAAAAGTTATTATATTATACTGCAATTTTTATATTTTTTATTATACTAAAATGTAATAACTTTTAAAATACAAATTTAAGTTATAAGTTATTTTTATTAAATATAAATTTTATAATTTATTAAATAATATTAAAATTACATTTGACTCAAAATATAAATTTATAAACATAATTATGGACAAATTAGGCATGAGTATCGTAGACCGAGAGGGATTGGGCCTAACAGGCTTGGGCTCGGAAGTGCGGATTCTGATAGATTTGTGGTCAAGTTTAGAAGTCCACGTCAATATTCAAGCCTCTTTTATATTGGAATGCTCATTCCATCACGAGCTATTCAACTTGGAGATATTTCTTTACTTATTAATTATATGTATAATTGCAAGCATAATTGAAGTATTGAGTGATTCTTGTGGAGAATAATAATTCTTTTCTTTATTTTTTTATTTGTAAAATTAGTCAACAAATTATTAATGCAACACTTCATGCCAATAGGTCAATTAAGATGATCATGGTTAATTATAGTTGTCTTATACTCCCATGATAAAGTTATTAAATATAAATTAATTTAAAAACTTTTAGTTATTTAGAATAAGAAGATTTTTAATTTTACTTTCTTAAAAAGAGAATTAAATTGATTCATATATTTAAAATAATTACTTAAATTACATATTTTTATTTAAATATAACTTATTTTATGTTTTTTTTAATTTTAAGTAATTTTATTATTTAAATTATATGCATTATATACAAAATTTAAAATTTAAATAATAATATGATTCATTTAAATAGTTATTCAAATTATATGTTTTTATTTAAATATAACATTTTTATTTGTTCTTAAATTTGGACTAATTTATTATTTAAGTTATATGAAGTATATAAAAAGATTATAAATTTAAATAATATTAACGTTTTTTAAAGTAGTAATTTAAATTAGATGTTTTTTTATTTAAATGTAATATATTTTATTTTTTTATATAGTTTGAATAATTTATTATTTTAATTATATCAATTATATAAAAATTAAATTTTAAAAATATTATAATTCATTTAACTAATAACTAGACTACAAAAATAGTGATATTAAAAAAGTCAATTTAATTTTTTAAAAAATTGTAAATTTATCAATTTGTACTAAAATAAAAAATATATATATTTTCATTTTAACCACTTATTCACTAATTTTTTTTTTAAATTACTATACTAGTATTTTTTAAAAGTAAATTTAACAACTACCTTAGAATAATTAGGTATAATGATAAAATATTCATATAATTAACTTTGATTAAAGTGGTATAAGAGTATTTTCAAATTTAACAAGTAATATTAGAGCTCTTTGATCTCTTTGATCATGGAGCCTTGGAAAAGCAGGTCGTAAACTCTGCTAATTCAACGACTACAAAGATGAATTTAATTGCAACAAGCAGCAGTTACACACACAAAAAACCAAAAAAAAAAAAAAAAGGGAAAAAGGAAAATGAAATCTGAAACAAATCAGCAACCATCGGTTGCAATAATGGCATCATCAAACACACCGTTACCTCTTCTAGTACTAGTTCAACTGGAGAATCAAGATAAAAGCGATCTTGAGAGTTCATGAGTTGTAGAATGTCTTTGAACAAAGATACAAGGCGCCAAAAGTAAGAACACAACTCAGTAAGTAGGAGAAGAATATCAATTAAAAAAAAAAAAACTCTAACTTAACAAGTTTAGTCACACCGGAATGACAAATTCAGCAACAATACAAGAACGCACACCCCAATAGAAGGCCTAATAGAAGTCCATTGAAGGAGAGAGATAGACCAACTAAAAAGCATACGCCCCATTGAAAGGTCCAAACCGGTAAAAGACTCGGCAGAGAAGTGCAGCGCATCATTAGAAGGTCCAAACAAAAAAAGAAGCCCAACGAAGAAGTGCAACATTCTATTAGAAGATCCAAGCAGAAAACGACCCAATGAAAAAGTGTCACTAAAAATCCTAGGCAGAAATGACCCAGTAAAAAAGTCATATTAGAGAAATCCAGCAGTAAAAGTCTAACGGACAATTGTAGTTTTCATAAAAGGTGAAAAATAACATTTTCTGAAAAAGAAAACAATTCAACTATCGTAGAATAAGACAAACTTTAAGCTCCAACGATAAACGAAAAGTGTTAAAAAATGTGATTATTGAAACTAAAAGTTTAGATACATGAATTTAAAAGATAAATATATCATAATAAAAGTTTAAGTTAAATCAAAAGTAATTTTAAAATTCATCATAGAGGAGGACTATGTAAATGTAAAAAATCTCTTTTAAAAAAGTATATATAATATATATATCCTACAAGAAAAATTACATAACGACTAACGTGAGAAAAAAATCAAGAAAGGGTGAATTCCAAAAAGAAGACAATCAATATGGTCAAGCGAATATGGAGATAAAAGAAACTTTCTCTCTACTCCCAACCCTCCTTTTCTCTTCAAA
This sequence comes from Bruguiera hainesii, assembly GCA_023213295.1. Lineage (NCBI taxonomy): Eukaryota > Viridiplantae > Streptophyta > Magnoliopsida > Malpighiales > Rhizophoraceae > Bruguiera > Bruguiera hainesii. The sequence goes on along the minus strand of JAHOYR010000003.1, from coordinate 2,470,622 downwards.
ATACTCTTTAACACCTAAATTTATCAAGTAATATCAGACTAGTAAAAAGTTAACAAGTGGTATAAAAAGCATCCCAAAAGCTAGTAAGTAATATCAAAATTTTCCCGAATCTAACCATTTTTAAGATGGTTAATGATTGACTTCCACTCAAGCTTAACGAAGGTCGCGATCTGCGATGTTAAAAAAAAATAAAAAGAATGTATTGAATAACAAATATGTTTATTTTATTGTACGAAGAATCATTACTTTATGCCGATTAAATTGATCTCCCCTAGGTGTTTGCAATTTAGAGATTCCAAAACGGCAAAAGGCGAGCAAGAGTGACGGAGGAAAAGACAGATGTTTGCAATTTGTCTTTCCTGCTAATATGTACCACTAAACACAAGGGAAAAGAAGTTGATTGGACGCAAGGAAGGCTTTAACCTAGAAACAACTGAGAAACATAATTGCCGAAGAGGTGTGAGAATTGGATGGAGCAGAGAAAGGGCCGCAGGTTGGTTCTTTTCCCATTGTCACTACAAGGGCACATCAGCCCCATGCTTCAACTAGCGAGCATCCTCCACTCCAAAGGCTTCTCTATCACCATTATCCACACCACTTTTAACTCCCCAGACCCTTCAAATCACCCCCAGTTCAACTTCTGTCCCATACAAGAACATTTGACAGACAGCGAGGCCTCCACGACGGATGTTGTGTCTTTACTTTTTAACCTTAACATCAAATGTGTTATCCCTTTTCGCGATTGCCTTTCTGGGTTGTTGTCCAATGTTTCGGAGGAGCCGGTTGCTTGCTTGATCTCGGACGCTGTTTTTCACTTCACGCAGGCTGTTGCCCAAAGCCTGGGACTCCCAAGGATGGTGTTAAGGACTAGTGGCGCTTCTGCTTTTCTTGTTTTTGCTGCCTTTCCGTTGCTGAGGGAGAGTGGGTATCTTCCTATTCGAGGTATGTCTAATAGTCTAATTTGTTTTCATTAACTGGAACTTTATATACTTCCAATCGGATTTGGATAGGTGTTTAAGCATCTTAGTTGGAAATTTACCGAGAAACTTGGGTCTAATAATTTTATGCTCTTGTGACTGACAACTAAAATGTTCTTTTTATTGCTCACAGCCTTGTAGAAAGAATACCCGAGTCTAACGAATGCATTTAAGAGTCAATGCAATTGCGTTTTAGATATATGATAACGTGAACAATCGTTGCTCCCTTGTGTTCTGTTGTTTCCGTTAGAATCTCAACTGGAAGAGCCAGTGGTCGAGTTTCCACCGCTGAAAGTCAAGGACCTTCCAGTGATCGACACGCGCCACCCAGAGCAACTCTATCAATTAGTGGATGGCATAATCAGTGGAAGCAAGGCATCCTCCGGGCTCATCTGGAACACATTTGAGGACCTTGAGAAATCTGCATTAACAACAGCGCGCAGCGATTTTCCCATGCCAATTTATCCTATAGGCCCCTTCCACAAGTGCTCTCTAGCCTCTTCAATCAGCTTGTTGGCACCAGACCGAAGCTCCATTTCTTGGCTAGACGAACAAGCACCCAAATCTGTAATATACGTGAGCTTTGGAAGCATGGCTGCCATAAATGAAGTTGAATTTTTGGAGGTAGCGTGGGGGCTATTCAATAGCAAACAACCGTTCTTGTGGGTTGTTCGACCTGGATTAGTCCGGGGCAAGGAATGGCTAGAATCATTGCCTGATGGGTTCGTGGAGGATTTGGATGGGAGAGGACATATAGTGAAGTGGGCTCCTCAGCTAGAAGTCCTAGCTCATCCCGCCGTAGGTGCATTTTGGACTCACAGTGGCTGGAATTCCACGCTGGAGAGTATTTGTGAAGGGGTTCCCATGATATGTATGCCTTGTTTCACAGACCAAAATGTGAATGCAAGATATGTCAGTGATGTCTGGAGAGTTGGATTGCAATTAGAGAATGGACTGGAAAGAGTGCAGATTGAGAGAGCTATCAGGAGATTGATGGTGGAGAAAGAAGGGGAGCAGATCAGAAATAGAATCCTGTTTTTGAAGGAGAAGGCAAGCCTTTGTGTGCGCAAAGGGGGTTCTTCCTGCCAATCCTTGGACAACTTGGTTGGTCACATCATGTCATTGGCGTCTATTGTTTTCCGAAGCCAGGAAACGCCTATTTACTAGTGGATCAGCTTATTATGTTTGGACCTTCAATGGTCCATTTGGGCCTTTCCATGTAGATGTGATGCGTCATTATTGTACGTCAAAGGCATGATGAATCCATTCGAACTTCACAGAGCGCTTACAACTGGGCCAATAAACTTTCACCCAAGCAAATTTCACTCAAGCGGCACCGTTTTGGTTCATCTAAAAAATACGAAATAATAAACTTTATAACATATTTTAATTTATTTTAGATATTATTTTAACGTACCTACACTGAGGTAGTTACAGTGGAGCAGTTACAGAAAATTGAAATGCTGAACGAGTGATGGACAGAAATTATGATTTTTGCAAGAATAAGAATCTCAATTTCTTTTTTAACGAGAATGGAAATTCTTTTTTTCCCCCATCTAATTTTCCTGCAAAACAAACGCCTTCATAGAGTATTAGATTATTATCGAGCCAAAGTTATAAATTGTCAATTATAAGTTGCTCTCAAATCCTTCACCCTCACATGCCTCCTAATTATCAATCATAAATCGTCAATCAGTAAGAGTGACCGCAACAACCACGCGAGAAAGCAGAACGATGAGATACCGACGAGAGCTCTAAAAAGGCCACCAAACGAGGGAGGGCATTTGTGTAAATTTATTTTGTTGTCTCATATTTTAAATAAAATTTATTTATTATAATAATTATATTAAAAAAATAAATAAAAACAAGATAAAAGTCGCGTATCACTATCCGAATTTTGTTGGGGCCCACGACAGAGAAAAGAGATGATGACCACCCGACAGTCCTGATCCAAGAGATCCCAAAAGATTCCAGACAAGGCAGTAGACTTACAATCCAGTCATTTCATTTTATTTGTTTCTTTGTTCGGCTCAACTTGCTGCTGGGTGGCTGGAATATTTATATTTTTAAAGGTAAACCATCGAAAAATGAATCTCCTCCACAGCTCAAAGAAATGACCAATGAGATATTATAAAAATTTTCGCAAAAAAGCATTCTTTGACTGAAAAAAGAGGAATTTGACTGTTAATTTGATTCTATTAATTATAACTAATTATCATGTATGAAATAGATATATTAACTGTATAATAAAACTCATATCAGTCTGCTAGTGGGAAGTTCGATTAAACTTAACTCAAAGCGAGGCAAAGCTCAGCGATGGAATTTTGGTTTTGGCCAATCATTTACAATGTATGCAGAGTACATGCAGTGCAATGGCCTCAATCCGCCAGCTAATTATTTGTTCCCTTAGCACTCATCAACCGCACATCCTCAATCAGACGATCCAAATGACAAGAGGAGGACCCGCCTTCCCCGACACTCTTTCTCGCCAAGTCCGCCATCACAGCCGTTGATCTGAGAAACTCCTCCCCCCTGTTCGCCATCAGATCATTCACCATCTTCTCCACAACCCTCCTGTCGCAGACATCCTTGCTGTCCAGTCCCAGCTTCCAGACCTCTTCCACGAACCGACTGTTGATTTGCTGGTCAGCAAAGTAAGGCCAGCAAATCATAGGCACTCCGGCCACAATACTCTCCAGGGTTGAGTTCCATCCACTGTGCGTCAGGAATCCACCAACTGCCTCGTGTGCCAAAACCTCCTCCTGTGGGGCCCATCCCACCATGTAACCCCTCTCTTTGGTCCCCTCCAGAAGCTCCGACGGAACATCTTTGTCTTCGGCACCATCGCCCTCGGAAAGAATATCGGACCTCATAACCCACAAGAACCGCTTCTTGCTATTGACAAGGCCGTGCCAAAGCTCCAGGAGCTGCTCTCTTTCCATTACGGCGATGCTGCCAAAGCTGACGTAGAGCACAGATTGGAGAGGCTGATTGTCAAGCCATGACATGCAGCTTCTGTCCACTTCCCGAATACTGTTGGAAGAATGGTATGATTCTGGGGTTTTTGCTCTCTGTAGTTTTAACCTCAAGTGCTCGTGAAGGGGTCCAATGGTGTAGACGTTAGGGCATTGGGTGCGTATTTGAGACAATATTGGTGCTTCCAGGTCTTCAAATGTGTTGAGGATAAGTCCTCGGGCTTTGGTGGATCTTCGCGTCTCGTTCACCAGCAACTGAAGATGAGTATCTTCCACGTCGCTTGCTCGGCAGAAACTCGGGAGATCTCGGCACCTCAGAATGGTTTCCATGCCCGGAACTTTAGTTATTATTCGATCCATATCCCTATTCCCTTCATTTCCAACAAAATTACCCTCTTAGCAAAACAATTAGACTAAATGAAGGAAAAAAAAATAAAGAAGATACAGCAAAGAACGGATATTTCAAAGGAAAACAAATTCTTGATAGGAGCTCTAGGTGATGTATGTGTACCTTTGATGGGAAGCTGGCCGGCTTCGACCAAGTCATGAATACAAAAATACGTCCAGAAAGAACAAGCACTAATGGTACGAAAATAAATAACGGGTACTCCAACCTCGTCGGCAATATCAAGGACATAACCCATAATGCCATCATAAAAGATACAATCCACCGGAGGCCTTAATCCAATCACCAAGTCTTTCAAGATTGGTTTGGTCACCTGCTGCAACTTGATAAATATCTCCATCACCTGGAACCCCGTACGCGGATCGTCCGCAGACAGACCATCGGGTATTGTCTTGAACTGGAATCCAGGGTATTTGGAAAATCGGGCTTGAACGTTGGTGAAACGTACAAGACAGTCATGGTTGTGCTCGGAGTTTAGGAAGGTGACGTTAAGGCCAGCGAGACACAAAAGCTCGGCTAGCTTGAGCGTGGAGTTAACATGGCCTTGGGCTGGGAATGGAAAGATTAGTACGTGAGGATGATTTGATCGTTGTTCCATTTCTCACTGATTCTTAACCGCTATACTATTCTAGGCAGCGGTGATTTATGTCCTTATATGCATTGATTGGACCATGCGTCATTCGGCAGAAGCCTATACCCTTATCCGGGATAGCACTATTGCGTCTTGGAAAATGGGAAAAAGGACAGAGCTGAAGAAAGGGGACACCTGCTTTCCACGTTCTCTCACCTCTCCGCCGCGCGTTTCGTCCTTTTCTTTCTTTCTCTCTCCTCCCAAAAAGCAACCTTGCTCAGTTCTTTCCATTCAAAATTGAAGGAAAATAATGTGGTTCAAATGAAACTTTGCAATTGTCCGGTAGGCATCGAGCTCGAGAAAAGGAATACAGAGTGTGAATGTTAATTTAAATTAAAAATTTATTAAAATTATATTAAAAATTAATTTAATTAAATATAATTTAAATTATATTATTAAAATAAATAAATATATTTATTATTATTATATATATATTTATATAATTATTAATAGTAGTATAAAAGTGAGTATTTTGATTTGAAAAAAAAAAGAAATCATATAAACTTTTTTAAAACCAACATAAGAGTTACCCAAAATTATCATAAAAGTCATAAAAAATAAAGTCATCAAAATTACTAATTATAGTTGTCGATTATAGTTGTTGAACCTATTACTCACCAACATGTGCTGCCAAAAAGTGCTGATTGTATTTTTGAAAAAATATCTCTTGTATCATCAAAAGCCAACTAGATCAAATATGCCCTTTATGTCACGAAGTTAGATTTCATATGTATTAACTTGCGCAACACTTAGTTATCTTGTATGAGAATATAAGTTAAGTAAGTATTAACGAAAATTGTGTGAGAGACAAGTAAGTTAGTTGGAAGTGCTAAAAGAAGAAAAAACACAAAAGAGTTTTGCAAGTGAACTTATATTGAATATTTAAAAGTGTATTTACATATAGAAGGAGTGACCTATTTATATTTACTTCATCTTCTCAATATGTGATTACAAATGAATATCTAAGATATTTACAAAAAATGTTCTACAGAGAATATTAAAAAGGGTCCTTTCAAGAAAGTTCTAAGTAACTGTTCTTATTGGCCTTTGTTGGAAGTCTCTAGATGTATGTCTTCCAAGCACTTCAACGCTCTTCTAGGACCTTCCATTGTTGGATAGGGGCAGTAAAAGGGGTTGGGCAATACTGACAACCCATAAAGGTTTAATTTGGCTTGAATTTCTGCCTTTTGACTTGTTGGACGGGCTGGAGTTAAAGTGTCCACATAACACTCTCTCCCACTTAATCCTACGACGTCCTTATAGCATTTTCAACCTTATATTGTTGAATGTGATTGGTAAATTGCCAAAACTAGTCCTTCTGTTCCCAATTAGCCTCTTGGTTTGATATATCTTTTCATTTCACCAAGTACTCGGTGTAGTTAATAACTCCCCTTCTCCGGATCACTCTGTCAGCAAGGATGTGTTCCACCTCCTTGTTGAATTCGTTGACCACAATTGTTGGTACACATTTGGACTTGTTTTGACTTGGATCTTCTTCATCTTCATGAAAGGGTTTTAGAAGACTTACATGGAAAATATTGTAAATATTCAGTTTTAGTGGGAGTTGAACTTGGTAGACAACCTTTCCTACGTGTTTGACCATAGGTAACAACCTTTCATACTTTCTTACCAAGCCTTTGTGGAATTTGCATAAAAACTTGAATTGGTTGAGCAGCAACTTTACCATCACTATGTATCTTGTTATGTAGTCCTTTGAGTGTAATTAGGAGTCAGCCCACCTTTTCATCCTTTTAGCTGCTTTGTCAAGGCAAACCCTTATTGTGTCTGCTTTCTCATGCCACTCTCTTATAAACTTAAAAACAGATAAGTTGTTAGTATTGTAAGGAGAGACAATAATACTTGACATTAACGACTGTTGTCCTATGATAATTTCAAACGAGCTTTTATTTGTGGCCTCGCTCCTCTAGAGTTTGTATGAGAATTGGGCAAAGTATGAGAATTGGGCAACGTCGAGTAGCTTTGCCCAATTTTGTTGGTGAGTACTAACATAATGCCTCATATATTGTTCAAACAAGACATTCACTCGCTCGGTTTGCCTATCGCTTTAAGGATGGAAGTTTGTTGAGAAGTTTAAGTCAGTTCCCAACAACTTGAATTACTCACGCCAAAATTTTCCCATAAAGCGAGGGTCCCTATCATTGATTATACTCTTTGGCATACCCCATAACTTTTCTATGTTCTTGAAGAACATGTGAGTAATTTCGTCCACCTTGTAATCAACAAGGGTTGGAATGAAGGTACCACACTTACTGAACCAATTGACCACCACCATAATGCTTCTATATCCCTCAGACTTTGGTAGAACCACAATGAAATCCATTAAGACACTTTCCCATTACTTCTCGGGGATGGGTAGTGGTTCAAGTAGACCTACTAGTTATTGTTGTTCTACTTTGTCTTGCTAGCAAACTAAGTAAGTTTACATATAGGCCTCGATGTTTGTATACATATGCAACCAAAAGTAATATTGTTAGATAAGAGTAAGGGTTCGTACCATACCTGAGTGACCAACTTATAGGGAATCATGACATTCCTTAATGATCTCCTTTTACAAGTTTCCCCATTTAGGCACGAAGACTTGGTTCTCAACTGTTATTAGGACTCCGTCGTCCACCTAAAATCCACGAGTCTTCCCTTCACTAGCCAATCTCAACAGGTTCTTAGCCAGATTGTCTTACCATATACCTTCCTTGATCCACTCAAGGAGGTTGCTCTTTGGTGTACTAGTGGCGAGGGCTGTTAGTTTTGCCTTTCGGTCAACGTATCAGTAACAACATTGGCTTGACTTGGCTTATATCACAATATATAGTCAAATTCTACTATGAAGTCTTACCATCGAGTTTGCTTGGGGCTGAGTTTCTTTTGTGTCTGGAAGTAACTTGTAGCAATATTGTCAGTCATGATCACAAACTTCTAAGTAGATAATGTCTTCAAGTGTGCAAGTAGTGGATAATAGTAATTATCTCCTTATCTTGGATGGTATACCACCCCTTCGTGTTGTTTAGCTTGCGACTTTCATAGGTAATAGGATGCCTATTCTGCATGAAGACTCCCTTGATGGCAAAGTCGGATACATCGGTGTGAATTTTAAAAATCAAAAGACTTTTCGTAGTTCGATAACACCACGACAAGTTCCCCAAAAATTACTTGCTTCAATCTCTCGAAGGAAGCTTGGCATTCCTTCATCAAATGCCATGTGTGGTTCTTCTTCTTTTAGGTTTGTTAGGGGTGCTCTTATGATAGAGTATTCCTTGATAAAACTAACGATAGTAGTTAACAAGCCCCAGGAAAGATTATAGTTTCAGGACCTTAGTTGGAGACTCCCATTGTTGGATAGTTTGCACCTTTGCTGAATCCATTATGGGCCTACCATCCTTGATTTGGTGGCCAAGGAAGTTTACCTCTTGCTTGGTGAATGAGCATTTCTCCTTCTTGATGAACAACTCATTTTTCCAGAGAACTTGGAAGACTTGCTTGAGGTGCTCGACATACTCTTTAAGTGTGTTACTGTACACCACGATGTCATCCAAGTAGACTATATGAATTTTTCAAGAAAAAGATGTAGTACCTTGTTCATGAGGGTGCGTTGGTGAGGCCAAAGGGCATGACTATGAACTCAAACGCTCCATAATATGTTACATAGGTCGTCTTTAGCTCATCACTTTGTGCAATACGAACTTGGTAGTAACCTGATTACAAATCCAACTTGGTAAAGTTGATTGAAAAGATTAACTATCATGGGTATTGGATACTGGTTCTTGATAGTGACCTTGTTCAAGACTCGATAGTCAATGCACATATACAATGATTTGTCCTTCTTCTTCTAGAAGAGGACTAGGGCACCAAAAAGGGCTTTCGAGGGTCAGATGTAGCCTAAGTCTATCAGATCATGAAACTGCTTCCTCAGTTCAGCGAGCTCTAGGGGTGTTATGTGATAAAGGGTCATGGTAGGAGACTTGACACCAAGTTCCAACTTGATGTGATGATCCACATCTCGCCTTAGTGGAAACTTCTTTGACAGTTTGGAAGGTATGACATCTTTGAACTTGGTAAGGATAACTTGGATTAGTTGCGGCAGTATAGGAATAAGTGCTGCTACATCCTCCCTATCGCTTAACTCACTTATGGTAACTATATAGTCTAGACCCGACTTAAAACCCTCGTTTAAATTGCAAGGCTGAAATTATCGATGGTTGCAACTTCTCCTTATGCTTTAAGGGAATTACTTGAATTTTACAAGTGTTAACAACCACAAGAGACTTAAAGGAAGAATAGGGAAAGCCAAAGTTTCGCAGAAAAATACAAGACTTAACATCACCTTGAAGTCATTTATGGGAACGATGGTAAAGTCCAATTTGCTGGTTTATTCTCCAATTTGAGTGGCTACTTCTTGTGTTATGCCTAGGACAGGTTTTGCTTCCAAGTTCACTGCTTTAATGGTGTCATTTCCCTTTATAAGTTTGAGGCCTAAATGCTTGGCCTCTTATATGTCCATGAAGTTTTTTGTTACCCCTATATCTAGCATCACATAAGTTACTTTACCCTTAATGGCAACGTTAGTGTATAATAGTCCTTTCTCTTTAGAGATTGTTGGAGAGAAAAGTTTTAAGAGATTACCCAATTGCTGGTAGATTCTATGTCAACTTGGGGCTCTTCGTTGGCCTTTTCTGGGTTAAGTACCACCATTATAACATTTATTACCTTACGGTTAGGGTAGTCTCTTACCCAGTGTGGTCCATCACAAATGAGATAGGGTCTCGGGGGACTAACTGAGTTACACTTACCTGCAAAGTCCTTCTCATGCTTGGGACAACCATTTAAGGATCTCTACTGTCCACCCTCATTATGGCCAGAATCCTACTTCTTTTATCTGATTTTCTTTCCCCCACTCTTGCCAGAATTTGGCTTCTTGTTTTTGGAGAGGGCAAAGTACTCAATAAAGGTCTTAACAATGACAATGGCAACATCTAAGATTTGTCTATCACACCTATCTAGCTCGACTCTCACCCAATCCTTCAAGCTATCTTTAAAGTGAAAGAGAAATTTCCTGTTGGACATCTTGATTTCAAGTATGAAGGTAGTAAATTCCTTGATATAGTCAGAAATACTACCTGTTTGACATAGGTGATGCAACTTTCCCCTAACTTCATTGTTTGCTTTGTAAGGTATAAAGTACATACGCACTTTAGCCTTGAATTGATTCTAGGTGTTAATGATTTATGAGTCTTTCTTCCTTTCGGAGTGATTTCGTCTTTACCAAAATTGGATAACATCCCTTAAGAAGATTGGGGCGTTACCTACCTTGACAAGGTTGTCAACAACTCCCATGACCTCAAAGTACTATTCAAGGCCAAAAAGAAAGTTTTCCACAATAGTGACATTGCATGTGTCATTGTATATAACAGGCTTGGGGACCTTCAAGTCATACACTACAGTGGTGCTAATAGTGGCAGTTGTACTAACAGTGAGTGAGTTGTTTCAGCGTAAAGAATTTATCTCCTTGCAGAGGTCTTGAATCTCTCTTTTAACGAACTCGCGCGGGTCGAACATATCTTGATTCAGAAAGCGTAGTTCTCCTTTAAACGAATGGTCAAACTCTTCGATCATGACTTTGGTAGCCCACGCAATCTCTGCATTCTCATAGATCAAGTTATCAATTTGATCGTTGAGTTAGCCCACTACGAAGTTCAGATCAGTGATACTTCTTTCCAAGCCACTAACACGAGAATCCATAGTTTCCTTTGTTGGAGTCTTAAACTTGCTATGCTTGGTTGGAGCATGCTACTCCTTACACCCATGAGTTTGTTGCAACCACTTGTTGCTCCTTCACAGTGGTTGCAACAAATCCTTCTTTGCTTGTCATGCTCGTAGCTTTAGTAAATACCAAACAACTAGGTTATACCTAAAGATTGAATTATTGCTCTGGTACCACCTGTTACGGAGTTAGGCTTTATGTGTGCTAATTTGTGCGGTACTTAGTCAATCTTGCATGAGAAGATGAGCTAAGTAAACCTTAGAGAGTTCGAAAGAATCAGCGAAAAATGTGTGAGAGAAAAGGAAATGAGTTGGAAGTGCTAGAGGAAGAGAGCATAAAAAAGCTTAACAAGTGAGCTTGTATTAAACATCTAAAAGTGTATTTACAAATATGAAGAGTGACCTATTTATATTTACTTCACCTCCTCAATGTGTGGCTACAAATGAACATTTAAAATATTTATAAAGAATATTCTAGAGAGAGCATTAAAAAGGGTCATCTCAAAAAAGTTCTGGGTAAGTGTTCTTGCTGGCTTTTGCTGGAAGTTTCTACATATAGATCTTCCAGGCACTTCAACACTCTTCTAGGACCTTTCATTACTGGACAAGGGTAGCAAAAGGCACTGGGTAGTGCTTGCAACCTGTAGAGGCTCAATCTGGCCTAAGTTTCTTCCTTTTCACTTGTTGGACGGGTTGGACTTAGAGTGTCCACATGACATCCTTTATGCATCCCAAAACCACTTGGAAAGTCACGGTTTTAAAGAAAACTAAGGGTTCTTTTGTCATCTTCCATCATTAAATGTGTCCTTTTTAGTTACCATTGATGCACAAAATCCCTATTTTTTGACTCTTTAGTCATTGATCTATAACCTTGTACCATTGATGTGATGATTAATTTCTAAAAAACCAATAAACTCATGCCTCTTTTCTTATTATTTATTTGAATATTGACCTTCGGTCCTTTTTTATCCATGATTCATTCATTGTTTACTAATCGTTCCTCAACCTTTTTCTATCATTGGCACATAAGTTTTATTGCATCAATAGCCACACAAAGGTTTTGCTTTAACATTTGTTTTCTAGATAGATAGCTAGGAGAAGCACGAGAGGAGAGAAAAAAAAAGGGTCAGATAAAAAAAAGATAGGTATTGATTTGTAAATCATGAATTTTAATATGAATAATACTATTTGAGTTTCAGTTATTGTTTTGGATGGGAAAAACTACAATTAATGGTTTATCAATATGAAAGTATTCTTTGATTATAATGAATTATTAAGTATTATGGAGAATGAAGTTATAGAACTTGTGGCGGATGTAAAAGAAGTACAAAGATCTGCTTATCAAAAGTTACAAAAAAAAAGATAAAAAGGCATTTTATTTCATCAATTAGGAGGTAAATAATGAAATTTTTAAGAAAATAGTAAGAACAAATTTGTCAAAGTAAGCATAAGATATCTTGACAACATCATTCCAATGTGTGGATAAAGTTAAATGGTGAAATTCTAAATTTTACGATGTTAGTTTAAGTTTATGTAAATAGAAATTTCAATAGTTATTTCAGTTTATATAAGTAGAGTTTTTTCCCTGACAAATTAAATGAGAATTTATAAAGAATAGCTAAATGATCAAATGAAAATTAAAAGGATCTTGCAAATATTCACACTATAATATAAGCATATTATAGTTATAATAGAAGAAGTACACGTCCCAAATATTAGTTAAACTAATAGGCACATTACAAGCTCATGACTAGTACATGAATGAGAAATAGATTAAGAAGCCAGTAAAGCAAGTACTCCAAAGTCAGGCTCTTAATAAAGGTGAGCAGAGTGACCAATCAAAGTAAAAGTAAAGTTTCTTTTATGGTAAAAACAAGGATATAGTGGTGATTACTATAACAATCAAAGTTAAGAAAGTTACTATAACAATTATGGAAATGAAGATGATTAATACAATAATCAAAGGATAATAGACTAAATGTATAAATTTTGAGGCTATAATAGAGGAAGATATGACAAGTCTAATGTTAAGTGTTACTCATGTTATAAGTATGACCATTATGCCACTGAGTGTAGGTATAAAGAGAATAATTAGACACCTTATTATGCATAACGAGGAGAAGCAAGTGATGAAAGTTAAGCCCTTATAATGGTTGTTGCAATCACTAAAATGTTAAATTATAATACATGACTCTTTGATATTAGGTGTACCAATCAAATTTATTAAGATAGTACTATTTTAGTGATAAGAAAGGAATAAATTCTTATCAAGTTAAAGAATAAAGATTATAATTACATTCTAAATGTATTTTATATTTCAAATATAAAGAACAACTTAGTCAATTTAGACCAATTATTTGAAAAAGGTTATAATATACAATTATGTAATAATTACCTGTCAATTATTGATGAGAGATGTATACTCATTTTCAAATCCCCTTTAACAAAGAACTAGATGTTTCAAGTTAATCTTGTCACTAATACTTGTCTTTATGTTATTGTGAAAGATAAGTCTTAATTATGACATTTTTATTTTGATCATTTGAATTTTTGTAGTTTGAAGTTGCTTACATAAAGAAACATGATGATATGCTTGTTTAAGAGACATTGTCCTAATCAAATTTGTGAACCTTATATTCTTGCAAAATAAAGTAAACAACCTTATATTCTTATAGAGAACCTTTTGTGACAAGGAATTGAGGTGCAAGGCAACTACTCCAGCTCATTCGCTCTGATGTTTATGATTATATGATTATTCCATTAAATGGCAACAATAGGCATTTTCTTACCATTATGGATGAATTTATAAGGAAGAGATAAGTTTATTGCATGCAAAAGAAGTTTAAGATATTTGATTGTTTTAAGGAATTTAAGGTTTATGTTGAAAGACATAGTAGGTATACTATATTAAAATTTTGTTGATTGATAGAGATAGTAAGTATATCTTTAATAAGTTTAAGAGTATTACAAAGCACAAAAAGTAAAAGATAAAATCATAATTGCTTACACCTCATAACATAATTGAATTATTGAAAAGAAGAATAGATCAATCATAAATATGACAAGAAACTTGTTAATGGTCAAAAGAGTACTTAATTCTTTTTAGGCATAACTTGTTTTGCATTTTGTTTACTTGTTAAACAAATTTCTAACAACAAATATTCATGATGTTACTATTGAAGAAGCATAAAACGTTTTCAAGCCTAGTGTGAGACACCTTAAAGTGTTTGATTTTATTACTTACACTGGCATTCTAGTAGAGATAAGGATAAAGTTACATGATTGAAAAATAAAAACAATCATTCTTTGTTATATAAAAAAAAGGATATATATTGTTTAATCTTATGGCAAAAAAGGTAATTATAAGTAGACATGTGACTTTCACTAAAGATAAAGTTTGAAATTTTAATGTTAAGGAGCAAATTAAAGACGTCTAGTTGCTATTTTGTGAGAAAAGGAAACTCAAGTTGTAGTCCTTAATGCAAATAGAGAAGTTTCACTAATTGTTGCAAAAAATTCTATGCCACAAGCTCCACAAGAGAATGGAAAAGGAAAAAGAAATTGCCAACAATCAGTTATATTATAAGATTATGAGGTAATCCTGAATAATTCTACAAATGATTATGAGAATTTGGTACATTTTGCCATATTTATAGATTATGAACATTTGATGAGGCAATTCAAGTTACAAAGTAGGTTAATATTATGATTGAAGAAATCAAAGCAATATGCAAGAATAATACATGAGAGCTTACTAATATGTCATGAAGTTTTAAAAACCATTAATGTGAAGTAGATTTTCAAGGCTTAGAATAAGTCAAATGAAAAGGTAAAAAACTATAATGTTAGATTGGTCTTAAAAGGGTTTGAACAATTACTTAGCCATAACTATCATGAGATATTTTATCTTACTGCTTGAATGGAGACTATCAGACTTATAATTACTTCAACCATGCAAAATCATTGGAAAATTGATCAAATGGATTTAAAGTCAACTTCTTTCAATGGTCTCTTAAAAATGAAGTGTTTGTCAAGTAACCATTAAATTATTTAAGGAAATCAAGTGAATAGTAGGTGTATAACCTGAAAAGGCACCACATGGTATGGAACAAACACTTAAAGTATTAAATAAGCGCATTAATCCTTTGTTTCATGAGATCAACTTCCAAAGTGTCCTTCTTAGCATGCTTTATAGGTGAAAGTTAATGATTTTAGTGATATTCTATTAGTGTGTTTATATATTGGTGACTTTATGTTTATAGGCAAAAACCTTAAAATAATTGAAAAGTTTAAAAAGTCTATAATGCATAAATTTAAGATGACATATTTATGCTTAATGTTTTATTTTGTTGGCATTAAAATGATTCAAGGTCATGATAAAATCTTTATTTATCAAAGGAGTTATACTACTTAACTATTAAAAAAGTTCTAAACGTATGCCTATAATCTTATAAGAACTCCCATAAAACTTGATACTAAATTTTCTAAGGAAGTAATGAAATATTCATTGATTTTATATCTTTCAAGTAGATTGTTAGGATTTTGAGACATTTGATTAATAAATTTATAGTCTTCTTGTCAATTTTATATGCAAGTTATTAAGAGAATTATGCGATATATAAAAGAGACTTATGATCATGACCTACTTATTCTTCATTTAAAAATTAGACTCTTGTAGGCTATTATGATAATGATTGAGATGGAGATGTTGATGATCATAAAATTACTTATGATTATTGCTTAAACTATAGAATAACTACTTGTTCGTGGTCATCTAAGAAATAATCTATTATTGTACTTTTAACTTATGAAATAAAGTATATAGGTATAGCTTCAAATGCTCATTAAGCTATTTGGTTGGGTAATTTGCTAAGTGAGGTTTAGATTCCAATTAAAGGTCCTACAAAGACATTTGTTGATAATATTTCTATAATCAATTTGGCCAAGAATCTAGTGTATAAAAGGAATAAATATATGGATTTTCATTTATATTTTTTTGAGAGATCAAGTTAATAAAAAGGACATTGAATTAATATATTGTAAGTTTAAAGATCAAGTAACTAACATTCTTATAAAACTATTAAAGTATGAAGTATTTGTCAAATTAAAGTAGATATTAGGATTAAGAGCATCACCATATGAGAATTAATAGAGGATGTTGATATTAATCCAAATTATGGGTTTATTAGAATTATAATGAGAGTTAATTTAGTTGAATTCAATTTAGGTTTTATTATATGGGTATATTTTTTAAATATATAAAATTATCTAAAAATAAGCATATTCTCTCTTTCATTGTCTCTCTTTATTTCTTTCTTTGTTTTTAATATGCAAGGCCAAGCAAAATGAATGCTTTAGATTCGATTTTTTCCCCCTATTTCAATTAGGTTTGAGAGTTGAAAAAGTGTATATAGCACATAAAAAAGAAAAACTTAAAAAGAAACTTTAAAAGAATTATATTTGATTTTTTCTTCTTCTTTCCTTGGTTATAGGCTTTGTAATCATTAATTAAGTCACATTGTAACCAACAAAAGGTTAAATCTTGAAAGAAACAAAGAATGAAAGTAAGAAACTACTCAGAAAAAAAAAA
>JAHOYR010000003.1:2395574-2454258 GCA_023213295.1 Bruguiera hainesii | reverse complement strand
AAAAAAAAAAAAAAGAATTATATCTTTACGTTACTTACTAGGCTGAGTACTCCATGGAACTAGGCTAAAACATATATATATCCCTACTCTCGCGTGGAACAATTGTTTTTATCATTAAATTACAAGGAACTCAAGTCTCAATGAAGATCATATTGTTAGTATAACATTCGAACTCTCTAATTTATTGAACAGAACTCAAGTCTCAACGAAGATCATATCGTTTGAAAGGTGAACTTAACACAGTATGTTTGTCTGTGACATTACCCGACCGGTACTTAAAACAATACCCGAAAAAACAGGACTTTTGTTCAATGTAATAGTGCGTACGTAGATTCCCATTGCATCATATGTGTGGTGCTTAGGGCTCGTTAACTTTTCTAAAAGAAGTTATGATGCACGATAAGGTTATCAAGAGCAAAGATGCTAAAGCAATTGATCATAAAACAAAGTGCGGATTGGAGGAAAAGAAAGCACGATGATAACGCTTCAATTAGACCAATGACACTCGCACCTTTTCGAGAGGAGAAATGGACAAATGGGGTAACTTTATTCCGTAGGAGAAAAAGCTAACCAATTTATCGAAAGCAAGTTACAACATGCAACTCCAAAGCCTCGAGCTTTACTAGGATAGTTGTCGACGTGGGTCACTTCGTTGCAAAAGACCATGTTTCAAGACACTTTCCTAAGATCACAGCAACTGCATGGACACTGAAACCCCCTGATTACAAAAATTTCAGCAACTCCCAAAGCTAAGCTTTTTGAGACTATTCTGTAATGTAATTATTTCGGATAATTATGAGTTCTTTCATTTTAAGAATGCGTATCTTCCGATGATTAGCAACAAAAAAAAAAAAAAAAAAAACCCATATCTTCTCACTATATTGACCAATATTATGAGGCATAAGAAGACGTCGAAATTAATTGATAGAGAATGCAGAGGACCCACCAAAGAGATAATATTCTTATAATGGGAAACCTATAATTTGATTTTGTTTTTATAAGAGTCAAATAAATTCGCACATAATTTTTTTTATAAAAAAAAAAACTAATTGCCATGATACTTTTTCAAAATTGCCCGAGTCTTCTATAATTTGGTTTTTATTTGAATTTTTATCTTTTCTTATTTATTTTAACATGTAAAACAGTGATTCCAAAGTGAAATTTGTGTAAAAGAATTCAAAGGAAATATTATATTTGACCTGAAAAAAAATTTAATTCATCGAATTTCACAAATACAATAGATATTTTTATAATATTAAAATTATATATGAAAAAGTCAAGTGAGGTAGAAGTAAAGTCTAAAGTGATTTACATAATTTTATTCAAATTTAGTATATTTTAAGAAATTTTAAATTTTGAATAAGTGTTATATAAATCATCAAAATTATATAAAAATATTTTGAATTAAATACGAAAAGGATTTATCTTTACAACTATTCAAATTAACTGATTATTATTCAAATCAAACCTACTTTATATAATTTGACATTGTGAATAATGTGTTGGTTAAGTCACAAAAATTATGTAAAAATATTCTAAATTTTAATATGATTGAAATTTATTTTTATAATTATTCAAATTAGTCAATTGTTATTTAAATTTAGTCTATTTTATATAATCATTTATATTGAGAAACAAATTGTCTAAATTTTCAAAATTAAGGAAAAAATTCCAAATTTAAATACTACTAAGATTTATTTTTATAATTACTTAAGTTAGTTAATTTTTACACAAATTTAATTTATTTTATAAAATTCTATATTCCGAATAACATATTGTTTGAGCCGTTAAAATGATGTGAAAGGTGATTACCAAAGAGGGCAATATTCCACCAAAATCTAAACGGGCCAAAAGTATATTTTAAAAGAAATTACTGTGCATATTGCCAATTACACTGACTGTGATATTGAATCCCGTGGCTGGAGTTGTTTCCATCAATGGAAAAGCACGATGCCGTGTGGGGGGGAGAGAGAGAGAGAGAGAGAGAGAGAGAGAAACGTGGCGCGGGAGCACCATTTGCAAGGCACGGCACGTCACCTACCGAATTCTCCAAAAACACGTTGCCGACAGCTCTTTGGGAAAACAGTAAGGAATCCAAAAACAGCAGCGGTTTTCTTGGTCCAACAAGGTGTCTGCCCGTTTGCGACTCCGTTATACTTTCACACCCTGAGGTCTCTGTATCCGTGCGCTCTCTCCATCTGTCCTTTTTCTTTTTCTTCTTCCGTTATTTGAACATTGTTACCTACATATCTATTTTAAGAATAAAATTAACAAGCACCAAATAATAAATAAACTTTTTTCTCCTTTTAAGTACAAGACTTGTATATAAGCTTTTGACACGTTTATATTGCCATTTCGAATAAATCCCATAATTGTTCCACATCATTTTTGCAAAAATAATATATCGATATATATATATATATGTAAGTTATATATTTTTAATTAATTTACTATTTTTAATATATAAATTAAAATCTCATTATATTATTTTATGTTGTAATCAAAAATTTTAAAATATTTGATATAATAAGTGAAAATATTTGACCCCGTCTCCACTGATACAGGCATACAAAAATAAAATAAAAAAAAATCATTAGATATTATTTTATGGTAACACTTGTAAAGATATATATATAAATATAAAAAAAAATAAAATAATTTTTTCTTTATAATTTTATTTATTTATTTACCTCTTATATATCGCAAGAAATAATTTTTCTCCATGTTATATGAAATTTTTTCTTAAGCGTAAAAAACATAAGGGCACTTAACATTTTCATTTCACAAATCTGCAGCCGTAGGATCGTAGACCGGCGATGGACCATTGAGTTAGGCCATTGAAATCACAAGATTCGGACAAGAAGAAGATGTCTCTTTCTCCCTCCTCCTGTTCTTTTTTTTTTTTTTTTTTGAAAAAATAGGTAATAATAATATAAATTAAATTGGTATAAATAAATGAAATTATTTGATTTTACCAATAATAGAAATTTAAAAAAGTCTATAAAAAGTGACAGAAGGCGGCTGCGGCTGGCTGTGGTACATTTATTCCAAGCTGCGGAGAAACTCCCGCTCTCTTGCCAGGCAGAAGAGGAAGGCAGGGAGAGAGAGCGGGGAGCAATCGCCGTCATTAGCACCGCATGCTAACAATGGAAGGCAACGGAGAAATAGGAGGAGGAGATGTCGGCAGTCAGCGTCCAACACTCCGCGACGAAGAATGGTCTGGTGTTGAGGTTCCTGAGACTGCCCATCAGATCAGCAGTGGTTTGTTTTTCCATCTCTTTCCACAGATTTTCTCTCCCGACGGTCTGCTTCTTGAAATGAGAGTCTTGTGGGATCTTTTTTTTTTTTTTTTGTTCGTCTCCGTCTTCCGTTTTGTCTTTCTTTATTTGTTAATGAATCTCCTGGTGCCGCTCAATAAAAATAAAAGAAAAAGAAAAAACTTGTGAGGGTCAAACTTACGCAGCCTTATCTTGATTTTAGACAAAGACACTGTTTACGGAGCTAATCATTTTATCCGTATGCAATTATCGCGCAAAATGATTGGCTGTTGGGTTGTTTCTGTTTGTAATGATGGGTGGATATGAATCAATGGAATAGCTTCAGTTCTCAACAAAAGAAGATTTATCCTACATTGATGCATCCTTTTTCTTCGGAAAGAAAAGGAAAAAGGGATGTTTTATTTTCTGAATTAGCTTTGAATTTTAAGCATAGCCAAGTGGAATTGCTTTTTTTTTTTTTTTTAATTTTTATTTTCCTTCCCTTTTAGCTTATTTGTGTTTGTCATTTTCTTGGTGTTTGCAGATTCATGGGTCCAAGTATGTGTTGTTCTCACCTCTGGTGTCAACAGTGCTTATATACTGGGATATTCTGGGACTGTTATGGTTTATTTGGGTTGGATAGCTGGGGTAGTGGGTTTGATCATGGGCAATCTACTGTCATTGTATGCAAATATTATCATTGCCAAGCTACACGAACTCGGGGGAAAGAGGCATATCAGATACAGAGATCTTGCCAGATATCTCTATGGTATGAGCCAAGACAAAAGCATAACAAGATAACTGATCATACTTGTTCCTTATCAGTGTGTGCAATCTGTTGTGATTCATAGTCTAATTTCTTTGATTAAATTTTCTTGTTTTTGGTGTGGTCTTCTGCTGCAGGCAAGAAGGGTTTTACCATTATCTGGGTACTGCAGTATGTCATGCTTTTCATGATTAACCTTGGATACATAATATTGGGCGGTTCAGCGCTGAAGGTAAAATTAAATTGCAGGAATTAACATAATTCTCTCTTGCATGCACTTTCTTCTTAAAATGCCTAAATTTGCATAGACTGTACAATTACAGTACACAAGTTACCCTGTTTCCAACTAATAATTTGCTTCATGATTTCAATTAGTGTAAATATGTTTTCAGCAATTTTCCACATTATGAAAGTGGAATAATAAGTTTTCTGAAAGAAAAAGAATTGCATTCCTGAGTAAAATACACCTATGGACCATTTTTTTTGTTAAAGTTTGCATGTTTTTCAAGATGTACATAGTAGAATTGCAAAGACTTCACTTCAAGAGTAGAGAAATTTTTGACATAGTTCTTCTTATTGATTAAATCCTGCAATATTTGCGGATTATCTGATTGTGAAGTTTTGATCGAAACACTTCTGTTTCATTGAACCACAAAGTTGAGAAATCCATAAATCTGATGAGTGAGAAGCTATTTTTATTTTGTTCTCTAATTTTCTGTTCTTGCTATGCAGGCTGTCTATGTTCTTTTTAGGGATGATAATGTAATGAAGCTTCCGTATTGCATTGCCATTGCTGGGTTCGTGTGTTTCATGTTTGCCATTTTGGTTCCCCATTTGTCAGCTTTAAGAGTTTGGCTGGGAGTCTCAACAATCCTTACCCTCATATATTTCATTGTGGCATTGTTCTACTCCATTAAAGATGGTAAGCTCACCTCCTTATTTTTGTGCAAGGGGTACTACTTCTATACATTGTTGTGACTCTTAAGTAGCTTCTTTTATGTGCCCTTTTCCTGTTTGATGATATATATTTTCTTGTAATTTAAGAGTGTCTTTACAATTCATTTACCTTGAAATATCATTTTTTACAAATGACAAACTCTGTATGAGTCAATATTTACCGGGTAGGCCAAATGACGGAATACTTTAATGCTCAGATCTTTTGAATGAACCTTGTTAATATGGTAGTCATTCCATTAAATGTAAATCCAATGCATGGCTGTTAAACTGTACACCATAGTAATATTAAACGGTATACCATTGTAGACAAATTTTGATATTTCTTCTGATTCTGATCCTTCAAACACATCAAATCAGTCAATTCATCTCTCATTGACATGGTTTAGATGACCTTCAGCCCTAGCAAATGATTCCTCTTTATTTCTTGCTTACTGCATGAACAATGTTTCTTCTATTAATGTGAGTTTTGGTTCCATGTCAGTTTAATGCTTGATCTCTTTATTACTTTCTTGCTTTACATGTAAGTGCAGTTGGGCTGCTTAATTTAGACATTTACATCATGATTTCTTGTTTACCCCCAAATCAAACTAGCAGTTGCTTTGGTGCTGACCTTCATTTGTCTATGCAATTATAGGAGCCAATGCACCAGCCAGGGATTATAGCATTCCCGGAAAATTAACAAGCAAAATCTTTACAAGTATTGGGGCATTAGCCAATTTGTTCTTTCCATTTAATACTGGGATGATTCCAGAGATACAGGTATGGTGGTCATTCAATTCTGTGGGAGTTATCCTGAGCAGAACATTGTACTTTTTCCCATCAAAACAGAGAAAAAGATATAACGTGGTGCTCTGAGAAAATATGCATTTCAGATTACCAAAAGAGAGAATATGTGCATCAGTGGTCTTGACACTTTACGAGCTAAACTTTGATTCAATGACTTGAGATTTATTGGAAGGTCTCCTGTCATGCAATGTTTATGAAATTGCTTTCTTTGGTAATCACAATCCATGGATTTTATGGAAGTACTTTCCGCTAGGAATATATATATCATGGGGTTAAGTCTTCTTCCATTTTATTTTGGTTGCTGCATTTTGGAATTAGACTTAGATGTTCGTTTACTAATTTTATACAGGCAACAATAAAGAAGCCTGTTGTTGGTAACATGTTGAAAGCCTTATATGTTCAATTCACAATTGGAGTTCTGCCATTGTTTGCTGTTACTTTCGCTGGGTATTGGGCTTATGGATCTTCTACATCAACTTACCTGCTCAGTAGCATCTCTGGTCCAGTTTGGTTGAAGACACTGGCCAACATTTCTGCATTCTTGCAAGCGGCCATTGCTTTTCATGTACTTATTGATTATCTATAATTTGAGGGGAAAAGAAAGACTCGGGTTTTTTTTTTTGTTTTTGTGATTTTTACATTAAAAAAGGAATCTGCAATTTCTCTACAGCTTTCCCTAACATGATTGTGCTTATTGTAGATATTTGCAAGTCCATCATATGAATACTTGGATACCAAGTATGGCATTAAAGGAAGTGTGTTGGCAATCCGCAACTTGTCATTTAGGATTGGCGTTAGAGGCAGCTATCTAATTATTAGCACGCTGATTTCAGCTCTTCTGCCCTTTCTTGGAGATTTCACGAGCCTCACGGGAGCTATCTGCACTTTGCCTGTGACATTTATCATTCCAAACCACATGTACCTGCTGGCAAAGGGGAATAAACTCTCTCCATCGCAGAAGTTGTGGCATTGGCTTAATATATGTTGCTTTGGCGTTTTGGCTATTGCAGCAGCAGTCGCAGCCTTGAGGCTTATTGTAGTAGATTCCAAAAATTACCATGTGTTTGCAGATTTATGATGACAGGTAATAGGTATTTGATCAATCCTATTTCCTGATGCTTGGGGGACATTGTATTTCATTTGTTTTTAGTTGAAGCTCATACCTATAACAGACTTTACCTATTTTCTCCCATGTGCATAACTTTGACTGGGAGGGAGTATTCTTTGTGTATCTTTGTTAGAGATTTGCAAGTTAGAAAAATATGATGAAAGCCAAGGGCAAATGGAAAGTGCAAAATGTGATGCCCTACTTTGTATTAATTAAAGGATAAATGACTGATGCTCTTGTTTGGACTGTCAAATGATTTTCTTGAAAGTGGAACGGATGTTTTTATTATCCTGATGGGGTATTTTGTGTGCGCAATGCAGCTTTGTTGGAAATAAACTTCGTTTCATTATTTTCTGACCATAAATATGGGCATGCTTGAATTGCTTGCTATGCAACACATACCTGCAATTTGCTCCCAACCATGATGAATTACAGCCTATCTCCCCAATTACAAAACCATTTCTATACAGCTGCATGCAAAAGATTTAAAGCCCTCTAAGAGACACGGCCGATACCTGGTTCATTATCCTCATCCTGCGAACTTTGCAGAAATAGATGCAAAAATGGCTATAAAGCATTTCAAGATGCCAGCGGTAACTAAAAGTAGAATCACAGGAGGGGTTACAGTCTCCATTGTTGCACAGGCAGACAGAGCTAATCTAACAGTTGCTCGGAAGAGCATGATTGAGTCCCTGCTGCTAATGACAACTATTGACAACCATATATATAGTGGAATTGCAGAATGGTAGGCAGGTGCTTCATTCCTCTTCCTGTTTTTGAAATCGCCAACAATAAATTATCCGAAAGTTAAATATCGGTAACATTGGGAATCTTAGACGGAGGGGCGGAGAAGGGGGTGTTTAAAGTCAAAGATTTAAACTTTTTCAAGTGCTCACAATAAGCACCTTCTTTAAGCAGAATGCCAAGGATAAAACATAGAAATTCAGCCATCAATAAGGAGGTAGCATAATTGACGTTCAACGATGGAAAAGAAAGAATTATCCAGCATCACTTCATTTCTAAATGGGTTGAGATCAGCAACACAATACTCTATCACACAGTCAACTATGGTAAATTCTCAAACAATACTTGTAAAAAAATGTGGAATTTTCTCTCTTTGGAATAAAAGTTACAGAATTCTAAATTACACAAAAGGATATTTAAACTGACATTTTTCTCGAATATTTTAAACCATATGCTTCTACACTTCAAAAAAGAAACTACCTCTTTGCAGGTTCCTAAGCATCTGATGCAGTCTCGTCAGTCCTGCAACCAAGAAACTGAACAGAGTAAAAGAACTTGATTAATTACATCACCAAGATAGGTGATGCAGGACGGAAGCGCAGAAGAACAGAACAACAAAAACCAACATTTGATTGACCCTCTTATGAGGTTTTTGAAATATACTAGAAAGATATAAAAGAATTTCATTCTGGTTTAATAACTAAATAAAATTTACTAATAATTGATAGTTTATTAGAATTGTTTAATTCTAACTAAAAGTTTTATTTAAATACTAAAACACTTAATAAAATAATTTAAAAAAATCATATAATTTTTGTATAATCTTTTAAGTATACTTGAAAACTAAGTTTTCAAAAATAATTCCTGAAATATTCGGTGTATGATGATGTAGTCAATAACATGTTCTAGCCACCCTTTCACTTGAGAAAAATTCGACATAGAGTTGACAACAAGCAACTGTTGTCTTCCATGCCAAATAAACAAGAAATATGAATATAGTAGCTACTTCGGTTTCCTTACATAGTACCACCGTCTTCTTATAGAAAATTAATTGAGAACAAATTCCAGGAGATATATCAAACTAAAACAAAATTAATTGAGTTGATTTTCAACTTCAACAAAATTAATAAGTAGAAAATTAATGAGATCCTGTAACCATTCAATTCTAAGTTGATATCATCTATCAATAGAGTAATCCTTTTATCATTATAATCCTCTAACTTATTGGCGTCTTTTTTGGGAAGATATGAAATCAACAATTATCTTGTCAACAACAATTAATAATTAACTCATAATTTTGCTATAAGACTTCACAAAATTTAAATTTAAATTTATAATTTCAATCGAAATAAAATAAAATTTGAACTACTTTTTTGTATTTTATAAAATCTTATCAAACATATAAATTTAAATATTAATAAATTTATTATATTTATTCATGACCAAATTTTTAACAATATGAATTTGAAATATATAAAAATTATTTTCTCCTTGCAAATATCATTATATTTAAAATAAATATAAATTTTTATTAACTATTTTACAAGATTTAACTAAGAAATATTTATTAATGAGAGAAATATCTTTGAAATAAAAAATACGTATACGAACAAATTAATTACTAGCCATATCTCCCAATATTTTTAATTAAAAAGTTTTCATTAAAAATAAATATTTTTAAAATTTAAAATGTACATGTTAAAATTTAAATGTAAATAAATAAATTAACTGATTAAGAAATCTCATAATAAAAATAAGAGAGAAGAGTAAAAAATATATAAATATATATTTTAAAATTTTAAATTAAAAAATAATATTAAATTAATAAATTCGTTATTTATTTAAATTTTACTTTTATTTGCCCTACAAGTAGCCATAAGCATAAACATGTCACATGTATTTTATTTCTATTACAATGAAATTCATAAATATAGTTAATAGATAAAAGTAAAATTAATATAGTAAAATTAACCATAAATATAGTTAATGGTAAGATTAATATTATTTGTTGAAATTTTAAGTATGAGTAGATAGATTAAATGGTTAAAAAATTTCATATTAAAAATAAAAAAAATTAAATAACAAATTAGTAAAAATAAGAATAAATATAATATTTTAAAATTATAAATTAAAATATAACATTAATTTTGTAAATTTATTATTTACTTGAAATTTACTCTTATTTACTTTACAAGTAGTCAGAAGCAAATCCTTACTATCATTTGTCCTATAAGTGGTCAAAAGCATATATTTTATTTTTATTATTATGAAATTCGCAAAAGAAATAGTTAATAAATGAAATTAGTTAATGATAGAATTACCATTATTCTTTTCATAGTGACAAATCTTGTATGTAATCTTAAGAAAAGAAATTTGTCCCTTTTTTGGGGTCTCAGAAAGGCGTGAAAACGTATAAGAACTCTTCAATTAAAATATAAAAGTGATGTAACTTTAGTTACTTCGAAACTAGTAAGATCTTTGGCATAAGAAGAAAGGGTTGATTCGCGAGGCAGACGCAAGTCACCCACCTTACTCTTATTTGCCTTGCAAGTAGTAAGAAGCAAGCCTGTTCAATACAACTATTGACAGAGAGATTATTAAAATTTTAAATTAAAATATAACATTGAGTTGAGTAATTTATTGAAAAAATTGATAAAGTTGAGATACAAGATATTGCTTTGAATACGGAATATATATATATATATATATATATATATATTATAAAGGGCAACACAGATTCTTGAAATTTATTAAAAAAAATACATGTCTCGTAATAATTTTATTTATATTTGATAACTAAATAAACTTTATTGATAGAATCGTTTAATTTTAGCCTTACACATATATAATAATTAAAATCTTTCTATTTAAATAAAAAAACACTTAAATGAAAAAATATATATATAAAAAAAATTGAATCTCATCATTCCAAAATAGTCTTCGAATATACTTGGAAACCAGGCCTCCTAGAACATCTCTTTGGACTTTTGACGATCCCTTCGGCCCATAATGACGTGGTTTGTGATGACGTGTCCTACGTCAATATCTTGTGAGTACAAGAGGAAATGAGCCAATAGCATTGAAATAAGAGGTGTAAACACCCTAAAGAGCTAAGACCCAAATGGAATACAAGGACCTTTGTATGTTCCTTTCCATGTAGACGGGTATAACATGACTTAACATCATTCAAGAAAGAAAGAATGCATCTGCATAAATAATAAATGGCCGTTGAGAAGTAAGAAAGGCGTTCGTATCCAGCAACTATTTATAGAGGCTGATATGTCTGGTCAGTGTCATTGATTCAGGCACCGGTGGTCATTACCAGCTAAATCAGTTAATAAAGTCAGATGCAGTTCCTTCTCCATCCCATTAGTATTTCTATCCTATCCCCCCCCAACCCTTTTTTTTTTCAAGAAGAAGAACGAAAAAAAATCATGCAGACCACTCTAGAATTATAGCTCATCGAAAGAAATGCTTTCTTTTAAGCCAAATGAGACTTCCACAATGACATTGGTGCAAGGACACATCTTACCTCAGTGGCTCATCCAGATACCAGCTTCACAACAATGCAGATGGCATTGAGAATCATAAGAGGAACTCTCATGTACTGGGTTGCATAAATGAGACCCATAAGCTGCCCTTTAAAGGACTTTGTCCGACCCCCAGAGAATTCATTGAAGCTCCATCCTCTGGGTGCAAGAAAACGATCTTCATTTAGTATTGCAAGTGCATTTGCAAGAAGCAGAAAACCTTCCAATAATGTCCAAAGACCCATTTCCTGCACGATGCAAAAACTCCCTAATTAACCACATATTCAACCTCCAGACACAATATAAATAGGCTCTGATTCCCCCCACCAGTCAATAGAATCTATGCGGCAACACACCGGAAATCCAAGATCAGAAATTTCCCACAGAAAACTGCCCGGTAAAAATGCCGTTAAAGCTACGCTTCGAATTTGACAGATCTGAGGCAAACGAGAGTGACTGGAGATGCCCTGATGATAAGTAAAGAGAAGTGTGTTGAAATTCATCAAACCTAGAGCAATAAATTTGCTAAGTAATCTACATGGTAAGAGCGCGCCGATGGAGTGTGGTGACTCAATTGAAACTTCCAAGACACCAGGATCCAAAACACAAAGAAACGGAGTAAACGTTGTCCTCTGGCACACAACGGACGAGTTCACTCGAAAAGAAATAAAATTGAAATCATCAAATTTTTCGCTTACTAGAGTAAACGGCAAATCTGACAACGCAAGACTCAAAAATCAGGCAGATCCAATCGAACAAACAAGAATGACGAAGAAGAAACAACAACAACAAAATCAGATAACAAGGATAGCCACTTGGGGAAACAAACACGTCCGAACTGGAAATCGACAAGAATTAGGAAGCGTTTTCCTTTAATTTGCAATGCCTTTACCTGCAACGCAACGCAGAGTTGCCAGAATAAAACTTCACAGGGCGATTCCTGCAGTAATAATTAATACTAACACGTAGGGCGAAGAGGAAGAAGGAGAAGAAGAAGAAGGAGAAGAGGTCAGATTGACAGTACAAATCGATCTATTCAGTAAAGGTTAAACACGCGGCAGTGCGGTGTAATGTCGTTAATGCCCTTCTTCAAAACAACGTCGTTTTCATTTATTTATTTTTAAAAACCCAAACAAGCCACCTCGGCCGGAGGGGTAGTGCAGCAGCCTCTTTCTTCCTTCTTCCTCCTACTGTTTTTTCTTTTTTCCTTGTTTTTTCTTTTTCTATGTGTTAGCCAAAATTATTTTGTCAGAAACAAAATAATAATAATAATGATAATAAAATGTGAGAGAGCATTATTGCAACGGTGGCTCTTTCCCTTTCTAGATTTTTTTTAACTGGTTCGTTCTTTTTCGTTGCCCTAATCTTGAATCAGGGCTCTGTTTGTTTGGGGTTCAATACAATGGCGAATGCCTGATTTTATCTTTGTCTTTTGTTTATTTAATAATATAAATAACTAAATGTTGATCGAATGAGCTCCGGCGTGGAAATTTTGCAATTTCTCGTTGATTTCCGTCGCTCACTCTTCTTTCTTTCTATTTTTCTTTTCTTTTTTTTTTTTTGGTGGTTGTTGTTTTAAATTGGACAAGTTGGGAGATTAATTCCAAATTGCTGTTAAATTTCTGCAGTCTGAGATCCAAATTGAGTCAAGCTAGATCTCTTTTGAGGTTCTAAAGCACAAAAAATACGAGAATTTGCTTGCTGGTAGATGGTAATACAAATGGCGAGAATCAGAGATAGAATGGAGGACTTCAAGGATGCGGTCAGGCACACGGCTGTTTCGCTGGGCTACGACGAGGTATTACTCTCTCTCTCTGTCTCTCTCTCTCTCTCTCACACACACACACACACACTTTATAATTGTATTTGCAATACCTTTGCAAGGGCTGATTTGCATCTGTGTGTGTTTTGTGAAGTCTAAATTGGCAGCTATTATGGCATCTTTCATCATTCATAAACCTCGCCAGCGTTCGCCTTTTACTAAAGCTGCACTTAGAACGGTGTGATCATTTGTCCAGATTGCATTTGTATGGCAAGTTTTTCAGTCTTTTTTTTTTTTTTTTTGGTGGTAAACAATTTGTTTCCATTTATCAGCTCGAAAGCATTGAAGCGTTGGAACAGTTTATGCTGAAGCACCGGAAGGATTATGTAGATATGCATCGTACCACTGAACAGGAGAGGGATGGTATTGAACATGAAGTAAGTCTACACTCGTTGAATTGTCGCGTGCCCACTTTTAATGCTTACTTGCCGAGTGTATTTGTTAGTATAAGTATTAATGTTTTACCTCCCATGAGGCGATAGCTTGAGTAACAAATTTAGGTGACAGACTACTGGTTTTAATATTAGCGTGCCTGCCCACAATGTTCGTCTTAAAGACCTTTCGTAGAATTTTTTTGAGAATGCAGGTATCTTTCTATATCTCTTCTGGTATGGCTTGAAAAGTTTACATGGTGCGTTTACATTATTGTTCTCTTCTTGAGATTGATCATACTTCATTTCCAATCAATTGCCTATTTGTTGTCTGCTTTTGTCCGCCAAAATGAAGTTGATTAGTTTAGATTGCCAAACTGATTTTCCAATGAAATTTTAACTTCCCTTCCTGGTGCCTGCTCTAAACTTTCTTTTAAATAGAGAATTGCTTCCCATCCCACTTTCCTGAAACATTTTCTCCTTTGTCAAATTTTCTGAAGGTTGCCGCATTTATCAAAACATGTAAAGAACAGATTGACATTCTCAAAAATAGCATAACTGATGAAGAAGAAAATTCGAAGGGCTGGCTTGGAATAAGAGCTGATAGTGCCAATGCTGACACCATAGCACACAAACATGGGGTGGTATGATTATGCTATTCTTTATGTTTCAATAGCGTATTTTTCAACACAAATTCTCCATGTGTTGATGGATTTATGCTTTGTTGTAGAGCATTTGTGCTACCCAGATTGAAGCACTCTTTTACAATAGTATTGGCGATTGTCATTAGATCGATGTACCAGTGGGCATGTATTTAGAGGTGTATGTGTTGATCAAAACTGGACTCTAGGGGGAAGATTACAATCTGATTGGCTCCTTTTATGGGTATCTATGACTAGATGTTATGGCAAGTCTCAATGTGGTTTAATCCTCGTGAAAATCTGATTTAGAGAGCCACAAAAAGTGACCAGTATATGCAGGCATGAAACATTGCCTTAGTTCGACCATCACCATTGCCTCCATGTTTGTTGCCATCATGCTCTGCTGTGATCTGGTAGCATTTGATACTATATTGCCTGTCAACTGTTATAGATGCCAAAGAGTAGTGGTGCCTTGTGTATCTTCTAAAACTATTTCCTTTCTCATACTAGAAAGGACATCAATAGGAGCAACTTGTCTTTGTTGCAGTCATTCTTAATATTAATATTATTCTGTTCTCTGCAGATTCAGGCTGTCTGATTTGTCTTTAGTTTCTTTCACATAGTACCTTTGTTTTTTGGCTTGCTGCTTACAATTGCAGGTTCTGATTATAAGTGAGAAACTGCATGCAGTCACTTCACAGTTTGATCAGCTAAGAGCCATACGTTTCCAAGATGCTATTAATAAAAGGATACCTAGAAGAAAACTTAACCGTGTTGCAGAGCCAAGTTCTGTAGATTCCTCCAAAATGAGCGCTTCAGAGCACACAGAGCCTGATGAATATCGACTTGAGCCTCATAAAGTGCAACAGCAGTTGTTGGATGATGAAACTCGTGCACTTCAGGTAAGCAGACTCTTTGCTGTTTAACAAGACTTGTTTGGGCCATTGTCATGACCTGAAATGGGAGGCTTGAACAGCATGATTCCCAAGGCAAGAGGACTCCACCTGAGGCACCCATAAGCCTGCAAAAACAGAATACACACACAATCTACGTCCTGACATGTATGGACAGAATCCACAACTCATCCAAATTCAACTTAACATCACAACAAAACGAAGAACAGAGTCTACAACT
Source organism: Bruguiera hainesii (assembly GCA_023213295.1). Classification (NCBI taxonomy): domain Eukaryota; kingdom Viridiplantae; phylum Streptophyta; class Magnoliopsida; order Malpighiales; family Rhizophoraceae; genus Bruguiera; species Bruguiera hainesii. The sequence goes on along the minus strand of JAHOYR010000003.1, from coordinate 2,439,142 downwards.
TAGCTCATACATTACGTAAAAATTAAAAATTAGAGCGCAGAGGATCTAATACATAGTAGAATATAATAACAATAGAAACAATAGACAATACACTTAATGAATCCCCGAGACAATCAACCTATCAAAACAACTGAGGACAGCAAAAGAGGAGTGTCACACTAACTTACTCTGAGTAACCAGAAGTGGTTTGCACTTCTATTATTTCTGTTGAGAATATGGTAAGTAAATATATTGTTGTGAATATAGTAAGTGAATATTTTACCTAATTGCAGGGCATGATTATAGGATTTAGATTGGTTTAATCCTTGGAAGTTACTGAAAGTTAACCACTCTACGTCTTGGTCTAATATTTAATATAGATGCTAAAATAATATTTAAAAATTTTGTGAAATTTTACGGCCTTCCTGTCATGTAATTGTTCAGCATTTCAGATTTGATTGTTAAGGTTTCAGTAAAATTAAAGCCACCTGTTGTTGCACTTGATATGCAGGCAGAGCTGACTGCTCTTTTAGATGCAGTTCAAGAAACTGAAACTAAGATGGTTGAAATGTCTGCACTGAATCACCTCATGTCCACGCATGTTCTGCAACAAGCGCAACAGATAGAACATTTATATGAACAGGTCAATTATTTTTTCTTCTTCCACGAGATGCTTTGCTTACATTTCGGTCAAATTATCTCTCACTATTTTTCTACAGGCAGTTGAGGCTACAAAGAATGTAGAGCTTGGTAACAAAGAGCTGACCCAAGCCATACAGCGGAATAGCGGTAGCAGGACCTTTCTCATGCTTTTCCTATTTGTACTTACATTCGCAGTCCTGTTTCTCGATTGGTATAGTTGAATGGATTCAGTATCCAATCATTCTTCTTAGACTAGTTGACACATATATATATGAAGGGTCTTTGTAATCTTGATATTTGAAATTTTGAATTTGAATGAGAAAATGAGCGAGAGAGAAGATAAAGAGGAGAGGAAGATAGATTAAGATTTGACCAAAATGTATTTGATCTTTGTTATTTTTCTTTGCTTCCTGATGGTTTCTATATCAAAATCTCTTCCTTAATATTCTGAACTTGGCAATGGATTGTAGATGTGCATTTTGTGGGTGTAGAAATAATTGTGGTATTTTGAAGCGGGGAAATTGCACTAGCAAAATGTAAAAGGTGATTTCCAAATGCCAATGTACCAACAAAAAAGAAAAAAATAATAATAAAAGCCGTCGTCAAAGTAAGATTTGTGTGTTAGAGGACTACAAAATAATCTGGGTTTGGATCTGGAGGGACAAGTCGAAAGAAGACAAGATTTATATTAAGAACGTTAATCCTGTAAACAATAGTTGACAATTAATTCAGAAAATAATCTACTATGTGGTCCACTGTCTACCAAAATCATTAAGTAACAATGACTTCTCCCTGTATGGGACGATCCTAAACTAACCTGTTGTGCATGCTCTCCGTGATTGAACCCCCAAAACAAAAACTTTTTAGGCCATCCAAGCGGCAGTGCCATGCCTAAAGCTATATATGCCATAGTATCCGTATTAGTTACACAGGTTACCTGATGCTCGTTCTATCCTACAAATTTTCTTCAATTTTAGTGGACATTCTGTGGAATCGACCTCTTGTTCTGTGTCAGTGCAGGTGTTTTACCTCCAGTGAAAATTTATCCTAAGATATTTCACCATTGTCCAATCCGTCAATTAGCCAAAAAAAAATTGTACCTGCAACAACAATACAAGACAATAAACAAATACATTTAGTGCAACCAATATCAATTGATGAAGGATTGATACCAGGACCAATACTTACTTGTCAAGGCTTATAGTTTTCCGGGATCATTCAAAATTTTGACGACCTGCATTTGCCTTCGTTATATTTCCATCGTGGGTGTAGATAAAAACATCGCTTTCAATTGCTACAAGATAGCCTAGCACAAGAAGTTGATTTTGGGGTTTGAAGAAAGGCTCCATTTCTTCTTTGGTGGTCAACGTGGAGTGTAGATGTTCGGGTGCTCGATTTTATACCATTATGTTTATTATATAAATCTTTGTATGAGAAGGATATCTCATAGTCTTCACATGAACACAGCAGCCTCTCATGAGGTCATAGGACATGATCCCTCGAGTCGTTGCAATGTGCTGGTGATGTTTTTCCCTTTCCAGATAAGTGTTTTTAACCTCATGATCCTCAATTCCCCCGTTTCTGCTCTAGTGATTTCATGATTGCATCCTGTGAAAGCAAGCATGTCTTTCTCTCATATGCGATTGATACTGCCTCATTAGTGAAAGTTACAAAGTGAGCAGCAAATAAACATCTTCTCATCAGATTTACAGTTGGCACCTCAAGTGAAGTGCTATGAATGGTCCTCCACTATTCCTAAGTTGATTTACCATCTTTCTTCCAAGCTCTTCAATTTCTTCTTTGAAGCTTAGTGCAACATACTTTGCGCAGCAACGAAACCTTTGAATTGAAGGAACGACTCCATTATTAGCACGGTGCGAATCAGGATGCTTGAAGTTGATCACTTTATGCTTCATTAGTAAAGGAAGGACTTCTTTTCTGTAATAGCTAGGCTGTAAATAACCAACATCCAGCTTTTTGTTCAACTGAACCAGTCTGTCCAAAGTTCTGAGTAAAAGCACAACTTAGACCAGGACACTGGAGCCTTCTGCAGTGGCTCTAGTGCTACCAGTTCTTGTGGAAGAGACTATTATATTGATATTATCTTTCAGAACTTCAATCAAATGCTTCCAATTAAATAGTCTTTAAATTCACTGATTCAATAAATTTGTCAAATAAAATCTCAATTCCACGTACTTGCAAATGTCATAATTTACTAAGCTCCAGTATAAACATACGAGTAAATGGACATGATTGAATACAGACTTGCATGACTCAATTATAATAGAAAACATAATAACTATAGTTAAAGGTTATGAATTGTGCATCTGTGAGCTTGTGGCCAACCGCTTCCATTTATCCGTGTGTGGGTAACTTTCTCTTTCATTTACCAAAAGCCATCATAAATAGCAGTCCACAAAACACCGTTGTGTTCAAGATGTTATCTGCATTACATGAAAAATAACATTAAAAAACTGCTACTAACAATAATGATAATTTACTGGTTTTATATATGGTTGCTTATCCCAATTTTCATTTGATTCAATCTTCCAATAGCATGGACGAGAATGTAACCATTTCTCGCTTTATTAGGCCCTATAAAAGAGAAGGCATTTAAACTAATTGCAAGTTTTATATAAGACAATTTGGGGTTCGTTACTTTAAACAGGCGAACAAACAGAAGCTGATAGGTTCAAGGACTTGACTTACTTTTTTCACTTGTAGGTCGCATAAGGCAATTATAAAAGCTATCGCTGTTGGGCTTCGTCCAAATTTCGGGATTCTGCCAGTGAAAATTGATCATCAATGAATATTGAAGTCACCATCAAAGGTTGTCAAAAGCTACGTTAAAACAGCTTGCAAATAACAATTAAGGTTCCATCATCAGAAGAAACAGTGCCACAAAAAAAAAAAAAACATAAACACAAAGCTGACGCTGTAAGTTCTTACAACAAATAACAAAAAGAACAGCCAAAATACAAAGCCATCAGACAAAGAAATATAATTTATTGGGTAAGATGATCAAAATCACATAGACAATGACAATGATTGGATGGAGCCATCAACGATACACACAACTAGAACATGGGTGTAAGCACAACCGATTCCTCAGCAATGTAAATTTGTATTTTGATTTAATAAATAATGACAATTCCTCAGCTTGCACGCTCTGGCCTGGCAAGGGGAATAAGGATGAGTTGTGCTGGGTAGGTGCACCTGATAGTTCATTTTCTGTTCGTGCCGCCTATCGGTCCCCTTCACCTTCTACGCCTGTGCGGCATTGGCATATCAAGCTGGTCGCATTGTGGAAATTACATGTCCCCGAGAAAATCAAATGCTTTTTGTGGCAGGCCTCGCATGGAAGGCTCATGACGAATTCAGAAAGGTTTCGCCGAGTTCTTCGTTAAGTAAACTATGCCCTTTATGCGATACCTCCGAGGAAACTCTCTTACATCTGCTAAAAGATTGCCCCCATGCACAGCGACTATGGGTTTCCTGTCTGGTGCCTGCAGCCATGGATCATTTGTTTTTTTTTTTTTTTGCACTGAGCTTCCTGGATTGGTTTCTCCTTAATTTGCACAATAGTCCTGGCATTGGGCACTTTGAGGATTGGCCTGCCATCCGTTGACTTCGTGCAAAACCGTCAAGCTAATTGGTTGGCGACCTCCGGATGGGGAGTGGGTGAAAGTTAATACTGATGGTGCGGTGCATGGTAGTACCGGGGAGGGTATCGTAGAGGGAGTCATCCGCGACCATATGGGTAAATGGGAAATTGAGTACGCTCGAAAAATTGGACTTTTGTCTCTCCTTCCGCTGCAGAGTTGTGGGGTTTTTGCACGGGGCTGGACATCGCTTGGACTCTGGGTTTCGAAGATACTGGGTGGAGGTGGACTCTCTATCGGCCCTTCATTGCATTCAGCAGGACTGTCTAGCTTGCAAATTGGGCTTTCACGCTGGATTGTGGGGTGCACATTTTGCACGATCCTCCGGTCAGCGTCAGGCAATTATTGCATCAGGATGTTCATGGGGCTTGTCGGCACCGTTTAATTACGCTGTAGTTAGCTCTTTGCCTCATTTTGTAATTAAAAAAATAAAAAAAAAAATAAAAACACAACTCCCTTTGTGACCAAAGAAAAAGGACAATGCCACTAAATTTTAAGTTTACGGTGAAATCGAACCCTGTTCTTTTGTATCTCTGGACACGAGCACAATTACATGCATCCTAATGTATTTTTCGATTTTGATCGATGGTTTTTGTCCGGTAGATAGTGACGCGGCCAAACATAAAGCAGAAGGCAAAAATCTGGATTGTCATGTAACTTAAACATTTGTTTTGCAATGGGGCATGGATCTTTTCCTGGAAAATTAATCTGTGGTCATAATTTCACTGAAATGCAGTAGTAATTTTAATTTCTGTGTGCTTCTTTCTTGGTTGTATTAGTTTTATTCAAACACACACACACACACACACATACATATATGAAATACATGCACGTGAGTGGATGTCTCTAGGGTCTGAATTAGGTCTTGATATGAGACCTAAAAGAAGCTTAATTTCAAATCCAATTATTAGGAATGTTATAAAATTGGACAATGGAATCGAATTAGTAAAATAAAACCATAAAACACCAATTAGTTGAACCAACTAATTGAACCCTAATTTTGTTTCTTTCTTGGGCTCTCATGCTTCAATTTGATTACACATTTTACTTGAAGCATCCATGATCAGGAAGTGAAAACATTAGAGTGTATTTGAGATTGTGGTTGCAGTTTGCAAATCTCCATTTCTAGTCAAATGCTAAAAATTGGTGTAATGTTTTGAAACTTCAACTTTAGAAACTGTAATGTTTTGGTTCCCCAAGAAAGCACACACTTTTATAAAATTTTAAAGATAAAAATATCCATTGACATGTAAGGTAATTGCAATTTTTAGCAATATAAAAAATCAATTTTTTTTTTGTGATTCTTTGTTTATTTCATAATGCCTTTTAAAATTATTATCTAATATAACAACTATTTGAATCACAAATTACCAAATATTTTCAAAAATTATGTTCTTATCTGTCATAGATTTTTTTTTCTTTAATGTTATCAAATAATTAATAACATTTATTAACTATAAGCTCTCAAAGTTATCGATTTATCAATCATAATAACACAAATGTCAAATAGATTCTTAGGGGTTGATTTTTTCTTTTCTTTTCTTTTTTTTCTAGTCCAAGGAATCTGAGGTCAAAATATTAACATGTGAAACGTTGACGTTTAACCATTGGCCAACAGCCGCCATGGTGCCACTGTTTCCCTTCGCTCTTGGAGGCATGTCAGTGTAGGGACTCATTTCCCATTATCCTTCCGGTGCCGTAGATCTAAAATCTGGAAAATATACGACCGTGCATGCCTCGCGCCGACACTTTTTACTTTTTCTAGGCGTCACGTCAGGTCGTCCATCTCATTTGAGTTCGTTCCAATTTCCGACGTCTCGTATTGATTTTCCACCACCGACAGTGCAGCTTGGCTAATAATAGCCCAATGTACTTTATTATTATTATTTTTTGGTTGGAAATATCACAGATTGGATGTTAACCAATTATGAAATTAATCTTTTAGCTTCGCTTGTATTTTTTAGAGAATTATGATTTAAATGTCAATACCATAGATATTGAATTTCATCTAAATAAATATTAGCTACCTTATGAATAATTACTAATGGACATCATTTGACATTTGATACATAAAGCAATAATCAACATTAAGGTTACAATAACGTTATTATCAAGAAATCCTTTTATTTAAAAATTTAAAATATAAATTATATATTATCCTCTAATCATTGTAATTCTTTTTTTTTTTTTGGTTGATGTCTCCAATTTTATTATTTCTTCTTCTCTTGTCTAATTTTTTTTTTTTTTGCTTAAAATATTTCTCTTTTTCTCCAAAATTAGCTTATTAGCAAGTTCGTGAGTGAATTCAGTATTATATGAATCCTATTCTTTACAACAAAGATGGTTTGAGATTATTTGGGGTTTAAGTTTCATATTATTTGTGTCTTAGATATGAGAGAAAGAATTTGTTGATCGAATTGTGTATTTTTTTAATTAAAACATTAATAAATGATTTTTAAAATTACAAAAAAATTCACTTACATCCCTAAAATACCATAAAACTAAAACGCGTTGACCTTTTTGACTATAGTCAAAAACCCTAGACGTGTTGAAAAAGTTTATGAAGTGAAGCTGATAATATCTAAAAAGAAATGTGAAATACAGAACACTGAAAGCTCCCCCGTCCCCACTCCTCCGCGAGTTTTCAACCGCCGCCGCCACCATCACTAGCACCGCCGTCTACTCCTCCGCTTTATTTATTTATTTTATTTTTTATGTTTTGAATATTCTCTCTCTATTTCCCGGAAAATCATTTACCATAAAACTCAATATGCTATAATTAATTATTATTACTATTATGCCAGATATCCATGGGAGACCCTCGGCTCCCGATTAACAAACCACCGTTCGGTCTTTTCTTTAGATCCTTACAATTCGAGTACTCCTCACCGCTCCTAATCCCTTCCCTTCAAATCAATTCTTCTCGACCTTCCGATCGTAGCCGACAGATCTCCGACCGATAAAGGAGGAGGAGGAGGAGGAGGAGAAGCCGCCGCCATGAAGAGCACGTCGCCGCTGTTCGCGATCGGGCTAGTGACGGCGTGGTACTCGTCGAACATAGGAGTGCTGTTGCTGAACAAGTACTTGCTGAGCAATTACGGGTTCAAGTACCCGATCTTCTTGACCATGTGCCACATGACGGCTTGCAGTTTGCTCAGCTACGTGGCCATTGCGTGGATGAAGATGGTCCCTATGCAGACCATCCGCTCCCGCGCCCAATTCTTAAAGATCTCCACCTTGAGCCTCGTTTTCTGCGTGTCCGTCGTTTTCGGAAACATTTCCTTGAGGTTCTTGCCCGTCTCGTTTAACCAGGCCGTTGGTGCCACGACGCCGTTTTTCACCGCGATTTTCGCTTACTTGTTCACTCTCAAGAGGGAAGCCTGGCTCACTTACGTCGCCTTGATTCCTGTCGTTGCTGGAGTTATTATTGCCAGCGGAGTAAGCTTCTTCTTCCCTTTGTATACGGTTCTCGTCTCCTTGTTTCCTTTTTTTTTTTTATAATTTTTTGGCGAATTTTACCTAATTCAATTGAAAGTGGGGGTAAAATCATGATTTTGGCGACCTAGTCTGAGTTGTGGAAAGTGTTTAATTGCCAATTTAGTTAGTGAGGGAAGTTAATGAGAGTTGATTGATTTCCCGTGGTTTGTATAGCTCATGGGTTTAGTAAGATTTTCATTGAATTGGATCAGTTTGGAATTGACTGCTATTACCTCTTGAAAATGGCCGTGGGCTCGTAATTAGAACGCTTTTGCATATGGTCTTCATGGTGAACAAAAGTTTTCTGATCTCAGAATTTTAGTTGATGGAGTTCTTTGTTTTTCCCTCCCACAAAACTTTGTGCTGGCTTGCATTATGTTGTGGTATGGGATATAGGAGCAAGTGAATGAAAGGGGTGCAGACTTTCTTTAATTGTAAGGAATTTTATTGCTATCTTCGGTTGAAATTTTTACCTTTTTTTTTTTTTTCTCTTTCTTTTTTCCATGGCCATAGGGTGAACCAAGTTTCCATCTCTTTGGGTTTATAATGTGCATTGCTGCCACTGCTGCAAGGGCACTCAAATCAGTGCTGCAAGGGATTTTACTTTCTTCTGAAGGGTAATGATGTTTATGAACTGGCACCTGCATTAGCTTTTTCACCATTCAGGGCATGACTCTGGTTCTTGTTATCTTTCACATTCATTCTGAAATGGAATCGATACTGAGAGGCTGTTTTTATTTCTTATTTCACATTTCAAGGGAGAAGCTGAATTCTATGAATCTCCTTTTATACATGGCTCCAATTGCTGTTATACTTCTACTCCCTGCAACCCTTATTATGGAAGATAATGTGGTTGGAATTACACTGGCTCTTGCCAGAGATGACATCAAGATCATCTGGTACCTGCTATTCAACTCGACACTGGCATATTTTGTAAATTTGACCAATTTTTTGGTCACAAAACACACAAGTGCTCTGACCCTCCAGGTATGTGTTGCTTTGCATACTGACTTCCTTTGACTTTTTGTTAATAGATTTTGTGATTGCAAAAATACTCATCTGTGTTAAGTGTGAGCCTTAAGAAAACATTAATTTTCCTTGCTAAAAAATAACGTGAAATGAGAAGGTTCAAGGTGTGATAATCTAGTCATAACCAAGTGGAACTGCATGAGTCTAAATATTTTTGGAACTTTTGGCCATATTTTTAAATAAAACACTTATTTCTGTCAATTATTGGATCATTTCTTTTGACAAAGGCAGCTCAGTGCTTTTCTCAGAATATGGAACAGATGGTGTCCCATGCTGTTTCTGACTTATAATCTCTATGAATGAATATGGGAGGTAGATGAATCTTAATGACAATATACTGGATATAACTGTGACTTAAGTATATTAGAATTGTAGAATTGAAACTTGGTTTGAAGAGGTGTTCATTTCCTTGGTGATGCAACAGAGTGTTAGATAATTTCTGCTGGTATAGCTCGTTTAAATGCCAAGAAATTCTAAATGTTGTCACTGGTGGGCATAATCATTACAAGTTTACAAAATACTGTATTCATAAACATTCAGTCACCATTTGGTTTGGCTAATCTGAGAATTTTCCTGGCATTTTATTGGCTAATGTGTTTCCTTTTTTTTCCTCAAATTGATTGTGTTCTAAAGACCACCTTTTTCCATCAAGATCACATGCAAAGGTTTTGAGTCTTTCTCCTCGAAGTATTTAAGACTCCTTGATGTCTGGTATCACTATTTTCCCAAAATCATCCACCAACTCGTGTTTCTTTCTAGCTTAGTCTTTGATAAGGTTGCATTTGTTCCGAGATAAATGGAAACTTTTGCCCAGCCAGGAAAGGATTGATCCGAACCAAGTTCTGGGTATGGTCTTTGTTGTCACTGATCTAGATGTCAGTCTTTGTGCAAGATCAGACCTGGCTCATTGGATATGTTTACCTTTAAGTTGCCTATGGCAGGAAGGGAGGTAGCATGCCCTGAAATGGTAGCAATTGTGTTCAAGTGGCTACAGTCTACACTTTCGGAAGTTCTTGAAGCTCTGTTATAGATTTTTCCCCTCTTTTTTCTTCTTTTTCAAGAATTTAACAAATAAGCTTTAGTTGAAAAGGAGTTGAGATGGATAGCACAGTGAGAAATTATACAAGAATTGGTCAACTTACAATCTCTTTTTGCTGTTTCTTTGGTTTGGTTTTTGGTGAGGGGCTTTTTTTTGGGGAGGGGGCAGCGTTGGGGGAGCACTTACTCTTTTGGTGTTTGTTTTTATTTTTTTTTTATGTTTACTAAGAATGTAGCAAGGCCCAAAATTTTGAGGTTCCCACCCCACTGCTTCATGATCTTTAGGTTCTTTATTTTGGATGCAATCCAAGTCAAGCTTTGTTGATTGCATATGATTTTCTTGATAATTGTTCATTGTCTCTGCCTGCCATGTTGGTTTTCACACGTTTTATGCATTTGAATATCAATGCCATTCCCTTCTCCTATTTCCATTTTAATCTTCTATGTTTGTTCCTTAACATAAGAAAGAGTTCTCAATCTTCCAGGTTCTAGGGAATGCAAAAGGTGCTGTGGCTGTTGTGGTTTCAATTTTGATTTTCAGAAATCCTGTATCCGTCACTGGGATGCTTGGTTACACGCTTACCGTCTTTGGAGTTATTCTGTACAGTGAAGCCAAGAAACGGAGCAAGTGAATACTCATTTTGAAAAAAGCACGAAGAAGCAATGTTCTTTATAGTTTGTCGTCCCGGGCGCCAGGACAGCAGCAACCTCTTAGAGGCGACTTTGGGCTGGGTTTGGTCTGTTGTGCGCTTTATGGATTTCGGCCTCAAATTCTATTTTTTCCCTGGAAACCCCAGAAATTGGTTTCCAATTTATGACAACAGCTGCAGAATTAGTCAGAAGTAGAAAAATAAGTGACATCAATCCTTATTGTTCACAGCTCGGGATCGTAGAGGAATACTGTTTTATCTTTCTTATTCTTTCTGGGAACGGGACTTGCAGAATTGGGTCTTCACAGAATCATTTGTTATTAACATTTATCATATTGATTAATTGATGGAAAAAGAACAGTTAAATTTTACCGTTTTGTGGTCTTCTTTGTCAAATGTTCTGGGAGATTTATGGCATCGAGGTATGGTGCTGACTGCTGATCTAAAGATTGGGTGGGTTAGCAGCCCCAAAATCTCGAAAGCAGAACGTAGAAATGGGCGGCCCATCAACATTTAGTTATCGAAGTATTGAAGATGCTTCTACGAAACAAGAAAATAAAAAATTTTAAAAAAATCAGTTTACTAAACCATGTAAAGGCAACTTTTATAGGGAAATAGATTTTACCTTTCTTTTTTGAGAGTCAAAATATCAAAAGTTAGTGTCTTTCCTAATGAATTATTTTGACCCACATCAAACCACTTTTCATTGATTAACACCTGCATTCTTCACCCGGCATCTCAAAAACCAATTACGCAAATGGATACCATGCTTTCGCAAGAAAGCAGGCATCCAAAAAGTAAGGGGCAGTACTGCCCGGAAAAGCCAAAAAAAAAAAAAACAGTAATATCATACACGTTTGCAACCCCTCCGGTGAAATTTTATAATTGCAGGGATGCTCAATGCCGTCCACCAACCAAGCCCAAAAGATTTCAAGCACAGCTAAAAAATACTTAAAAATCAAAACGAAAAGAGCATAATCCAGCTTTGCCAGTAGCTTGCAGAAAGAAGCACGAGAAGTAAATGAGACCACACAAATAGACATACAATTAAAGATGAGATAATGTTCAGGCCTCTGGCACAGGAGCTGCTGCACGTTTCATTGATGCAGACTTGATGAGATGGCTGTACCTTCCCTTCTCTTTGAAAAGTTGAGCAAAGTGATGTTTGCAATACAATACAACTTCCAGGGCTGCATAATTTGATGGGGAGATAGAACAGCCGCCAAGAGAGCACCTGAAACATGTCTTGTGATACGCTTTGCCCTCCACCGCCATGAGAACACCTGAAACATGACTTGAACTGGTCTCTTACGGAGTGTAATGTCAAGGAAATCAACACAAGTAAAACTGAGTAAGTGACAGTGAGATATAAATATCCAAATCCTAGCTTCTCTAGTGGATAAGCAATTTTACCACAAGTAGCACATTGTTCTTGTGTCCTAGAAAACAAGCTAGGTGGTCTTGTCTGAAAACAGCTTAAGCTATTGAGAATCAGAGAGAAACACCGCCATGACACGCCATATCATGAATAACCAGTTGTCATTTGTCAGGTATACGAAGTGTTGTGGGGAACAATTCCAGATCAGGAGTTGACTTCTCAGCTGACTTTGCAGCTGTCCAAAAAGAAATTAACTCCCAAATTAATAAATTAAAAGCAAAAAGTAGAAATTCAAATGAAAAAAAATCAACTTTTGCATGAACAAGGGGACATACGTGACTGGGAGCCCTTGTTTAAACTACCCGTCTCCTTGAACAGCAGCTCAAAGTGATGCGGCTTACATTATGCTACTCCTTCCATGGATGAATAATTGCTTAGCTGAAAGCATGAAAAGTATGAAACTTAGTTAGCACAATATCCTGAAATAAAATCTACCTGTCATCTGGTAAAGTTTGGGTAGACGAGACAAACAATTTGCTCTAATAACAAAATGGGTTCACGTATCACAGAGAATACCATCAACCCAACTTGTTTAAGAGAACATTCGCCGGACAGCTTATCAAATAGGGCTTCATTTGATATAAGACAACAAATAGATCCTAACAGCTTACACAGTGATAAAAAAATGCATGAGAAAATAATACCTTTAACGTGCCCTTGCAGTGAAAGCACTTGAAGCAAGACTTAATGGTGATTAACACCATCTGCGGATAGAAGTTCCATAGGATACAGTCTTCTCACAAGCCCCACATTTCTGTTGGGTACCCGTAAAGGACATCGTAGCTGCGAATTTGTGCTTCGGATATGGCTATTTCTTCTTCTTCTTCTTGTCTTTTTTTTGTGGGGGGGGGGTTACATGGAGACATGGAGGGCTCGAGTGCCCAGAAGAAGAACAAGAAAAACACTACTAAGGGGATGATCTCAACGGGTCAGGACCACGCACACGACGCTCACCATGTCCTACTTGAGCAAAGAGGGATGTGATTATTTTTCTTAAATCCCCATATCAGTTTTTTTTATTCTTTTATTAACTTAATCGCAACCTCAAACCACATTGACTGTGCCAAACGGGGAAAAAAAAAAAAAAAAGAAGCAACCAACAATTAAAATCAATTCAATTTCACGCTGTGGGACTTATCTTGAACGAGGAAGAAAAGCAACTAACAAAAATTCGCAAGAGAACAAAAAGGGAAGCTGTGATCCATCTGATACTTAAATGAAATGCAAGTACTTAGATACATCGTAATAAACTGGTAAGATATGTAAAAATGGAAACAACTTCTAGTTCTAGTAAAAACAGGGATGGAGTTGATATCAAGATGTGGTAATAGAAGCATGTCTACTTTGTTCTAGCCATGAATCTCTCCCGTGGATCTGAAAAGTAAAAGCAAATGAACAATTGGAAAACAAGGAAATGGAATGAGAAGTGGGAAGTGTCACAAAGAGACTGAATTGTCAAGAATGAGGATTCCAAATTTATAAAGAAATGTAGAGGAACTGGCGGATGCAGCGAAATGGATGATATCGAGAGAGACAGAAACACAAGAGTTTGGGCTCCACAACCACTTTTTCCTTGATTGTTGTCTGGTTCAACGAACTCAATTAGGCGGTCACTTTTGGTCAGTATTGTATTGGTTAGAGCTTGGTAACTCGATACTACCATTGAGGTTTAATTATTTTGATACTATTATTAATTAATTATATAAATTTTATTAATATAAAGATATCACATAATAATTAACTTTAAAATATATATATAAGTAGCATATATATTAAATCATGCTAATAATTCTATCGGCAAGCATCTTAAAGGCTGCTTCTAGCAATTCATGTGTTTTCTTTCTGTTCCCTTTGGGTGAAATATAAGCTATCTTGTACAGTGGTTTGCCTGCTAAAATATTTGATGTCATTTGATTGAAATGCTTGCCTTTGGGATCCAAGTGTTTGCTGCTGTTAATGTGTGGGGTGTATACAATGAATTTTAATAGAACCTAAAAGGAATCACAGCTTAAGTTAGAATGACCCTAAGTTTTTCTGAGGCTCTGGGGAAGCTTGTCGTCTTTGTACTTTAGTTACTGAAAATAACGTCTGTGTATAGGAGTTGCTCGGCCGTGATAGGCTATTGACTTGAGTCAAAGCATATATACAGGACTATTTTCCTTCGCTATATATTGTTTTTCAACAGAGGGCAGTCTTACTTTCGGCTTATAAGAGTCACTGAGCTAAAAAAGCATCAGAAGGGCCTATTTCAGTTGTTGCCAAACGGTGCTTGCTTTCTGCTGCATAGAGAATTTAGTGATGATGATCACCAGCTTTGCTTTTCGAAGTACACTCATCAAATGTTAAGCAAATTACTTACTTATCTCCAAATTGAAAAGCGTGCTTCAATTAAGTATACAACTTCTAAGCAACAAGGTTAACAAGAAGATGCGTACGAGGGTGAAAAGTACAGTGAATTGTGTATACCAAAGTGCCTACTCTTGGAATTATCCCTTCTGTTTTGTCTTCAAACATGGCAATTCTTAGATTGCTTCTTCATAGGTTTCCTTTACAACAAACAGCCTAATCTGAAACATTATATATATATTAGAAATATTGAAGTGTTGAAATTAGGATTAAACGGCGTGAGAGCCATTGGGACTTCAGGGCGTATGGTTTGAGACAGAAGCTTCAACACAAAACCATGGTATGCATTTCTTCTTCCCACTCATTTATATCGAAGTACAAGAAATAGTATATGTTTGTTTAGCATCTAACTTTTACAATTCGGTTTGATCAAGAAAAAAAAAGAACTTGTACGATTAGGAAATGATTTTTCTCTGACAATTGCAATAATCTAATCCCATTTGCACTTCAGTCACACGCATGAAAATCAGTAACCTTTGCCATTGATATAGGCAGTTGAAGATGGGCAGGCCAAGTGGCGTGGATCAGTTGTGGGCATAGTTGATGCACCTATAGAAGTAGTCTGGTCCATGGTTTCCAAGACTAAAAGATTGCCAGAATGGATGCCAATGGTTGAAAGATGCACTGACTTATCTGGAGAGGAAGGAGTTCTGGGCTATGTTCGGCTAGTCTCAGGCTTCATGTTCCCTCAACAGGACGGTGAAAGGTCTTGGATTAAGGAGAAGCTGGTTTCAATGGAATTTTCTGCACACAGCTACGTTTACTTGATGGAAGCAAGCAATGTGGGCTTAGATGGATCTTCTAACACATTAAAACTGTTTGATTATGGGGATGATTCAACGCTGGTTGATTGGTCATTTGAGATTTCCCCTTTAGAAGATGCTTCTCAGGACAGCACAATTGATTTTCTGGAATTCCTTTACAAATCATGCATCAATAGGATTGGAGCTGCCATAGAAGCCGCTGCATCAAGAAATGCTCAGTTTAATTAATATCGTGGAATATTTCGTACATTCGGAGGCAAAAATGATTGGAATGAATGGGGAATAAATAAATAAAAAAATAGTGTTGTTAAGTCTCTGAAATTTTCTGTCAATACGTTACCTGTGGTATGTCCAATGATTTCTTGTAATTGTGATGTGAACACAAAGTTTACAAAGTTGATGAAGGCCGGAATATTAACATAAAATGCATTCTGGCAAGAAACCACAAAAACTGAGTAGCATGAAGAAGAGAAACAACAAAGGAATGCAATCGCCATTAAAAGTAGCATCTCGAACTTGCTGCCTACAGAAACTGCAAAAATCCATCCTGAATCTAAGCACCAACCTAATACTCAGGAAATCAACTTATAGCAGGTGAACTTAAATACAACTTCTTTAACAAAAAATGCCAAAAGCTTACATGCTCATTAGAATCAGTGCAATTGAAGGTGTTATCATAACACCTAGGAAACAACTTCAAAAAATTAGGAAAACAGTTTGTGCGTGTGTATGTATGCGTTTGTCCATGTTGGTTGTGTTAAAGCATTGCAAAGATCAGCAAAACAGCATGCAATACGATATAGAAAGGGAAAGGACTACTCACAGTAACAAGTATTTTAACGCAATGCTCACCCCAATTGCCAACTTAAGCTTTCTTTTCTAGCACCGGTGGACAAATGATATTAGAAATGAGATCTATTAGAATCATCAATCAGGTTTATTCAGACCCCAAATCCATCCAACAGTCAAACACATCCTTTGATGACACAAAGTTTAAGCTGAAGTGATTTTTTATCAAATTCTTGCAGATGCATTTTAATTGAGAAGAATAAACCAAAGAAAATTTTGGCAGAAGCTATAAATACTGCAGTCTATTTACTTCAAGGTGCTTACAAAGGCCTTAAAGGGAATGAAACCATTCGAAGCTTGACATGATGTCAAGCCCTGTAAGCGTCACCTCAGAGTATTTGGTTGTGTCTGCTACAGCTATGTTGCTGATGTTAAAAGGGACAAACCTGACGAAAATAGGAAGCCGGAATCCTTGTGGGCTACAATAGCAATGCCAATGGCTATAGGGTCTATGATTTTAAAACGGAAGAGATGTCAAATGCAATGAAAAAGCAGCTTGAAATTGGGATTAATCCTAAATTGAAGACTATACTGATGGTGGTAACTCTAATAAACCTGAAAATCAACTAGAAATTGAGTATGAAATGAGACTAAGGAAGATGATGCCGTCTGAACAACAAGAACACTTACTGATGTTTATCGATGTGTAATGTTGCTATATTTGAACAGCGTCTTATTGTGATGCAGTTAACCTGTCAGGGTGGAAAGCACTATAAGAGATCAACAAAATCAACAAAAACTAAATTTGGATTCTTATTGATTAACCTGTCAGGGTGGAAAGAAGCTATAAGAGATCAACATAATCAACAAGAACTAAACTTGGATTCTTATTAACAGACAACATCACAGACATCTTAGGAGAGGAGATCTTTTTCAGCAGATAGAAGGCTTTGAGGTCAAAGGAGAAGAAAGAAAATTATATTTGCTCAAAAATGCATTTTCTGGCCTTAAATAGGCTCCGAGGACCTAGTACAGCAGTTGATGTATGCTTGTTAAAACATATTTTTTGCGGGAGCAAAAGTGAACCAACCCTGTATATCATGATTGACAGAGATGATTTGCTGGTTATTTCCTTGTATGTTGATGACCTTTTTGTGACGGGAAGTAGCTCAAACTCAGTTGAGCAGTGCAAAGTTCTTGTGTACAAGGAATCTGATATGAATGAAATGGGAGGAACGTCTTTCTTCCTTGTAATATAGATTAAAAAATCTCCAAAAGGAATCTTCATCAACCGAGAGAAATATGCAGCTAAAGTTCAGAATGTTTGGTGACAAATCAGTACACTCCATTTGTTGTTAATGAGAAGCTATGCAAGGAAGATGGACCTGAAAAACTAGATGTTCCAGCTTACAGAAGCTTGGTAGGTTGTTTGTTTTAATTAAGTAAGCAGGCCAAATTGTTGGTATATCAGGAGCTAGGCACACAGACATAACCAAAAAACTTAGGCAAAGAGACAAAAACAAGAGATGTAAGAGAGGTTTTTGAAAGTGGTTCATTTATTCTTGGTGTTTAAGTTCATATATGAAGTTTTTTGAATTAATACATATATTCTTTAATTTAAATACAAAAATTGAAATTTTAAATACAAATTCAAATTAATTTAAATTTGATCCTTAAAATTAAAAAAAGAGAAATTGATAATTTAAATTAATAAGATACTCAAATTTTATATAAAATTTAAATATAACATTATATTAAATAAAAAATAATATTAGAAAATTTCTTAATTGAGATAAAATTTAAAAAGTTTCTTCCATAAAAAGTAACATTAATAGCTAATTTTCAAATAATTGGTAGAGACTTGCATTAAAGCCTCAATTTAGAATTTGGTGAATAAAACTTCAGCACTATGGTACTTGGCCTCCAAGAGTTTCAATTCTCCTTAATGCTGAAAGATTGCACACTTAAACTATTCCTTAAGGTTTCAAACTTTTGCTTTGCAAACATTTAATGAGAATATTTGTAAGCTATTGATTTTAGGGGCAATATATTAGCTTAATCTTATCATTTTTTTTTACATCTCAAATGAAGTGCAACTATACTTTAAAATACTTTATTCTTCCATATGGTATAAGATCTTTTAAGATGACAATGAAAGATTGGTTGTCACAAAAAATAAATATGACTTATGTTTGTTGTAGATTTAAATTCAATAGATGCAAAAATTATGTATTTTGCTTTTGCTTTATGGCTTGCTTTTTTTTTTTTTTAACTCTAACTGAAAACTCTAACACCAAGAGTAAACATAAATCTTATGACACTTTTCATATCCTCAAAAGAACTAGTCCAATCACTATTTACATATCTAATAAGTTGCAACTTATTAGTCTTTTTGTACATAATTTCCAATTATGTAGTCCTTTGAATGTTTCTTAAGACTCTTTTGGTTGTCTTGAAATGCAATTCACTATATAAATGCATAAATTTAGAAAGAAGGCTTGTTGTATGTATAATATCGGGCTTGGTGGTTGAGAGATACAATAAACAACCTAAAAGACTTTTGTATCTAGTGGAACTAGTTGTCTTAATACCATCTTCCTTTTGTAATTTGTCACCAGCAGTCGAGGGTGTCTTAATACTTTCACTATTTTCCATGTGAAACTTTTTAAGAATTTCTTTAATATATGTTGTTTAACACACAAAGATCCTTTCATTAGTTTGCCTAAGCTCTAAACCAAATAAATAAGACATTGGACTAAGATCAATCATGTCAAAAACTTCCTTATAATTAACAAGTCATCATTATATAGAGAGACAGAGAGTTTGATCTCTTTGGGCCTTGACATATAGGGCGATTTCTGTTTTACTTCTCCTGAACCCAAGATTTAGTAGGTGATCATTGATTCTACCATACCAAATCCATGGGGCTTATTTTAGCCCATAGAAAGCCTTGTTAATCAAATACACTTTTTCTTCTTGCTCTTTTTTGACAAATCCAAGAGGTTATTCACAAATATTTTTTCTTAAAGTAAATTATTGAGGAAAGTAAATTTCACATCAAGTTGGTATACCTTTTAACCTTTGTGCGCAACAATTAATATAAATAATTTGATTGTATTTTAGTTATTTATGCAAATGTTTCACAATAGTAAATTTCATATTCTTGTGAATATCCTTTAACCACCAGTATAACCTTGAGTGTTTTAATTGTATCATTAACATGATACTTAGTCATAAATATCCACCTCACCCCAATAATTGATTTCTTTTCTAGTTTATAAACCATTATCTAAGTTCTATTTTTTTAATAGATTACAACTCCTCCTATATAGCTCTTCTAGTTAAGCATATTGAAGGTTTCTTTATGATTTGAGGGTTTTAAAATAGTTTTATGTGCTCTTTCATAAATGTTAGTGAGACATCTTATTCCTCTGTCGAATAATTTTCATCATCTTGATTTGTTATCATAACTTTTAAGATTAAAACATTAGGAATTAGTCTCGATTAAGTATTTGATAACTTAATTTTAGACATATCTCAATTCTAATACTCTAGCTTATTGAATTTAACATTTTTAGAAATTAATGTTTTCCCAGAGTAGATATTATAAACCTTATAGTTTGATGCAATGTTGGTATAACCAATAAAGATAGCTATAATTGTTCTAGAATCTAATTTGTCTATCCTTTACTTAGGTATATGAACAAAGTATATATGCCTAAATACTTTAAAATGATTAAGAGAAAGTATATGTTGGAACTATACTTTAATGGTAGTTTGATTTACAAGTGCCTTTATTAGCAGTCTGTTAAGCAAATACACATAAGTGATTATAATTTTTGCCCAAAACTACTTTAGAAGCTTCTTTTTTGCCAATAAGCATTTTGTCATGGACATGATAATTTTATTTTTTTTTTCTCTCACTCACCTCATTTTGTTAGAGTGTATATAAAGTTATAAACTGATACTAAATTCTTATATTTATACAGATTCTTTTAAAGGATTCTAAGGTATATTCAAAATCATTGTTAGACTTTAGAGTTTGATTTTAAAATTTGATTGAATTTCAATCCAAGTTTTAAATTTGTGAAAGATAGAGAAAATCTTAAAATTAAATTTAAGGAAGAATACCCAATAAAATATATTGTAATTATTAATAAAAATGATAAAATATTTGTTGTCATTTAGGGACTAAACACTCATAAGTCCATATAGATATAAGTGAATTTACTAGAACTTTTCACTAGCCCTTTAAGGTTATTTAATAATAGATGAGAGTTTAGTTTGTTTCTTAAGTTAGCAATTGTCATATATATCAACAAGTTTAGAATTTTTAGGTATGTCTTTGACATGATTTTTTTTTTATGCAGAATTTAAATTTCTTCATAATGAAAATGCCTTAACCTTTTATGCCACGAGATTGACTTATTAATTAAAATAAGTAGAACTTGATGGTGAACATATTTTGAATTTAATTGAAAATTTTTGTTTTTCATATAAACAGAAGCAAGTTCAAGGACATTTATATTATAAATTACACACATTTTGTTTTTAAAAACTAAAGAATGCATATTATCAAGTAGTTGGCCAACACTAACGAAATTTTGGTTTATATTAGGTACAAATAAGTTTTGCACTTAAATGGGTGAAGATAGCAATAGTCTTACCTTTCATTTGTAGGAATTATCCATTTCTAATCCTATCTTTATAAGTAAATGAATAATCTAAGGATTTGAAAACATCAAGGCTTAGAGACATATAATTTGTGCAACCACTATCCATACTTTATGTCTCACAAGTTTTGTTAGAAATATTACTACTAACTGTAAAATGTTGTTCCTTAGGTTGCTAGTCATCATCTATTACTTGTGCCTTAATTTTTGTTTGATGATTAAGTTATGATTGGCTTTGTTTCTTGTTTAAAATTTTCTTTGAATATCCTTTCTTGTTGCAAAAGTTTCATAAGAAAGGTATTACTTATTTCCTTTAATTTTGTTGCCTCTTGACTTTCTTCCTTGCTTTGCCCTTGCTTCACACCTTATTTCTTTTTTTTGCTAATATTTTTTCTTTTTCTTGGCTTGGAAAGCACTTTCATTTGTATCTTCCTACCTCATGAGCTTTCTCTACTTTTAAGCTTGTAGTGCATTAATCAATTATAGTAGTGTAATTGTGTTTAGGTTTCTTGAGTCTTTTGAAAATGAAATTTTGACTTCAAACTTTTTTAGAATACTTATTGAGACCTTTTAAACCACAAGCTTGTTAAGAAAATCCTTACTAAGAATTATAATTTAATTAACTATTTTAAGTAATTTATCATTATATTCCTTAACAGTTTTAGAATCTTAACTTTTTTAGGTTACTTACTAAGATCTTTTGAACCATAAGTTTGTTAAAAAAATCCTTACTAAGAACTTTAATTCAATTAACTACTTTAAGCAATTTGTCATTGTATTCTTAACAATTTAAAAATCTTTAATCTTTAATAACTCAAATTTTCTTTTGAGATTTAAGAATTGCATGTTCCTAGTCTTTAAGTTACCTTTAAACTCCTCCTTAATCTTTCTCATGTCTCCTTGGCTGTGTCACAAGTTATAGTTTTGTTGAATATGATTTCTGTAATAGTAAAATAGATGTAAATCAAGGCTTTGTATTGATTAGAGACTTATTCACTACAGTGTCTCATTTGTGTCATGGTTGGGTTAGGAGGAAGAGTTGCAAGTTGGACTCCATTTTCAATGACTTCTCATAGATCAAAGACTCTTAAGTATACTTTCATCATAATAGTTTATTGAGTGTAACTATTACCAGGTAAAGGAGTAAAGCTTGATGATTCCATTTTAGGATATTGCAAGCTCTTTATGAGGGTTGATCTTAAGTATTTCACAACTCATAAGTATGTTTTCTCTTTCATTTAGTCATGAATTACAAGTCACCTGTTGGATTTTACTATTCTAATTTTAGATGTTGATATATTAGGACCTAGGCTTACAAATACAACTAGAAAACTTTATACTTTAGCATAGCAAACTTAGGCAAAGAAACAAAAACAAGGGATGCAAGAGAGGTTTTTGAAAGTGGTTCATCTATTCTTGATGTTTAAGCTTCTTTATATATGAAGCTTTTTAGATTAATACATCATTATAAGATCGTATCTTTTTTAATTCAAATACAAAAATTAAAATTTCAAATTTAAATTCAAACTAATTTGAATTTGATCTTTGAGATTAGAAAAAGAGAAATTGGCAACCTAGATTAACAAGACACTTAAGTTCTAGATAAAATTTAAATATAACATTACATTACACAAAAACAAGATTAGAAAGATTTTTAAGTGAGATAGGTTGTCACATTTTTTAATAGTAAGAAATAGTGATAACTAACTTTCAAAAAACTAGTAAGGACTTGTATCAAGGCTTCAGTTTAGAACTTGGTGGATAAAACTTCAACACCATGATACCCAGCATCCAAGAGCTTCACTAAAGTCATGCATACTACTAGCTTACTTTCCAAACTCATGTATTTTCCATCAAAATACACTTTGATGCTGTTGAAAGGGTTTGGAGATATATTAGAGGCACCATTGAATTTGGCGTTTGGTTTGAGAAATTGTTATAATTCAAATTAATTGGACGTGAAGATAATGACTGGGTGCATCTCATGATGAACTAAGGAGTAATTCAGGATATGGTTTTACTTTGATATCTGGAATTTTTCAGTTGGATTTCTAAAAAACAAGAAACTATGGCAGAGATAGATAGAATACATTGCCAAAGCTACTTCTGCTTAATCAAGATATTTGGTTAAGAAATTTGCTAACAAATGTGCATGAAGAGCAATTAAATGCTAGTGAGATTAAGGGTGACATTAAATCTGCAGTACCAATTGTAGGAAATAATTTGTTTCATAGTAAGACCAAGCGTATCGAGATCAAGTATCATTTTATCAGGGAACGGAAGTTTAACAGGAAAAACAAGTATGTCATGGTGCATTTGAGTTCTAAAGGCCAGTTTGTTGATCTCTGTACAAAGGCACTTCCCATGCCAAGGTTTGAAGAATGGATAGAATGTATTGGAATCTTCAGCCCAAAGTGTCATGGGGAAGTAATAACAATGACACTTTTCTGCTGCCGAGATACGGAAGAATTCCTACAGCTATGCCGCTGTTATGTCCATTTCCCTCGAAAATTCAAATCGGAATTAAAGTTGCAGAGATCAATCATAACGCTCAGCAGCAATTATTGTTCATTTTTCATGTAATTTGAAGCAACTTGTATTAGCTTGAGTTCAGCCTCTATTTAACCTTTTTAATTAGACTGCAATTTCCTATTTTAGAAACTATTTAAGCTATTTACAGACATGAAAAAGCATGCCTTTATAATGGCATCTGTAATGTTTTGTTTTTTTTTTTCTCTCCTATATAAATGAGCAGTAATGAAATGAGTTAATTTTTTATCATTCAATTCATGTCTCTCTCTTTCTCTCTTAAGTATTTTTGATTTTTTTTTTATTTTTAAATTTAGTGCACTCACTCCCTCATAAAAAGTAAAAAAAAAAAAAAACAAATGACGCCATTTACTTTTACTGGTTATTGCTTTCTGCTTCGTTCTCTGTTTGTTCTTTATCACCTTGATTGAATGGCAAGAAAAGCCAAAAAGAGACAAAGTGTGAGGGTGAATGAGAAAATTGTGAGGTTTGAAAACCAGTGGTGAAAACAATGGCGGAGTAGGGAATTGACAGGCGGGTTGAGCTTTGAAGACCCCATCTAGCGGTCTGTTCTTTAAACTGAAGACATGCTGTTGATGCATGAAAATTATTTCTCAACTACAAAATCTGCACTTAATTTTCATCCGTTGCACTTATATGGACAATTACCCACCACCACAATTGCCACCTCTTGTCCTATTATTATACGCTTCTGGAAGGTTGCAGGCTAGCGGCTTCCACTTTTGGAATTTCTCTCTCAGGAAATGTAGACTTTCACAACTGTTGTCGTGCGTATACCCCCTAATAACCTACCACAAATTTTGAACCAGACCAATCAAATCAGAAACATATAATCGAGTATGGGGTTCAGATTTTTTTTTTTTTTTACCCTTCTCTGTATTCGAATTGGGTTCCAATCTTAGCTCCCTTTAATTCCCATAAAATGTCATGTTCTAATTCCAATGTACAAGGAAAGAACTTTGTTTTTATCCACTAGTTTTTTCATTTCGAATAAATCACATAATCTCCTTAAAAAACCCAAATGCTACACATTTAAGGTTTTAGGCTGAAGGCATTAATATGTTCCCTTAGAAACCGAAAAACTATATACAATTACAACAACCAGCGGATAGAAACGGTGGTTGTCAACTAGTTTGGATTAATTTATTACTTCATATATTAATATATGTTCATGGTTCATTTGGTCTCCATTAAACCGAAAAAAGAAAAAGAAAGTTCAGTTCAATAAAACCACTGAATTAATATCATTTTTCATGCCATTGGGTTGAATTATCAAGTTTGCCTGGAATGCTCAAATTGTTGCTTTCTTTCACCAAGAAGGTTGTTGGATTTATTTCTAGTTACATGTGATTATATATACAATATAAGAATTAGGTGATGGTATAACTTACTCGCGAGTGTGTAGTCAAAATGCCTTTGCACTTAAGAATCTCAAGGTAGACAAAGTCGTAAGTACAGCTGGGACGTACGTTTCAACTCAGAAGTTGGCTTTGTCAGTTGACGATGGCTAGCCATTAAGGTTCCCCCATGAACAGGACAACTTTGTGTAGAATGTAAGAAAACTTGAAAGAAATGCAGGACTGGCTTGGTTCCTTTACCTAACTGGGTAAAATGACATTGCATCACAGATATATAATATAAGAAGCTGGTCAGTCATGCATTAGCATTTGTCATAAATAAGGTCTCCTGTTCAGAGAGAATATAGAGAGTAGTAGCACTGGGGCAGTGAGCGAGAAGGAGAGGATGGAGTTCTGGTCTCGGGCAACTCTGCTTTTGATAATCTTTTATCCTGCATTGGTGGATTCTGCCGTTCGTCATTATAACTTCAGGGTAAGCACATTAATTCCTTTGTTTTTGTTTGTCGCTAATGGTTTTTCACTTCTTCTGTACAAAGATAAGACCGAGTGGGAGACATTGTCTTAACCCCGATCTATACGACTGGGTTAACACCGAGTATGGGACATTTTTGCGGCTGATGGATTCTACGGACAAAGGAGGTTTTAGTCATCCAAATTAGCTAATTCCATTTGAATTGACCTCAGAAGTTGAATACACTCTATTGTGTGAACAGTAATTCAACTTTCACGATGGGGAAATCTTTGGAATACAAATTACTATATACATATACATATCTCTATACTTTTGAATGCTCCATATAAATCCTTTCTAAGGATATTCTTTTGTTTTTTTTTTTTATTTAATAACAAATCCTTTTCAGGTTATGTACAATTAAGGATGGTGAAAAATAATGAGAAAGTTATTAATTATATGAGATTGCCTTACCAATAAAGTTGTTGAGTAGATGAGTTTTTTTTTTTTTTTGTTTTTTCAAAAACATTGTTGGAGTGGATGAGTTGGGACAAACTAAGTTCTAAGAATTGAATTTTATTCTATAATAAAAGGAAGAATGAGCAAATTTAATAGGAAGATTTTATCACTAATATTTGAATTTTAGACATTGTTGAGTGTCACTGTGTAATTTTGGTTGGATCCCTAAGTTGATGTCACAGTTTCATGTCATAGCCATTCTAAAATAACAAACTCTAACGAGATGACATTTCATTCAGGTGGTTTCGAAGAATGCAACAAAGCTCTGTTCAACCAAGTCCATTCCCACAATCAACGGGAAGTTTCCTGGGCCAACTCTTTATGCAAGGGAGGGCGATAATGTCATTGTGAGGGTCACAAACCATTTCCAAAAAAACGTTACTATCCACTGGTAAGAATCATACATCCTGTACATTATGACTAACATGAAATAAATTAATAAAAAAAATTATTTTATTCATGTAATTTATTATTTAATAGATATCTAATAAAAAGAAAATAGTATATTTAGAAAATATCTTTCTTGTTATTAATTATAAAATTTTAGTCCCTAAAAACCAAAAATAAAAAAAGGGAAAGAAAACATTCTCTTTTGATTGATATTACAATGGAAATTTAGTCTTCATTGAATCTCGCAGGCATGGAGTGAGGCAGTTGCGTACGGGCTGGGCCGATGGGCCAGCGTATATTACACAGTGCCCAATACAACCTGGGCAAAACTACATTTACAATTTCACTCTTACGGGCCAGAGAGGCACGCTGCTTTGGCATGCACACATCTCATGGCTCAGGGCTACACTGCATGGCGCCATCGTCATGTTGCCTAAGAAAGGAGTTTCTTACCCATTTCCAAAACCTGACAAGGAAAAGATCATCGTATTTGGTGAGCTTGTTGGACAAATTCGAGAAGTCGAATTTTTGAAACAAGAAAAGGGTTCTTCCTTGTCGTCTGGCCTGATAGAATGAACTTCTTAATAGACCAGAATCAGGGTTCATGTTAAATCTCCGCATTAACAAAAGCTCATTTTTCCGACTCATTAATTTTGTGAAATTTTATGCATAGGTGAATGGTGGAAAGCGGATGTTGAAGCTGTGATCAACCAGTGGGTGCAAAATGGTCTGCCGCCAAATGTATCAGATGCGCATACCATAAACGGCCATCCAGGACCAGTTCCTGGTTGCTCTTCTCAGGGTACGGATTGACAGACATGGGAATCGGATATTGAATTGACTTTAGTCTCTCTCTCGACTTCTCTTATTCCAACCCATTTTAATTCATCATTTCCAGTGAATTTAGTTAACACGACACATTCAATTTGTGTAATAAATTGACATTTTTCTCTCGGCAGGTTTCACTTTACATGTTGAAGGTGGCAAGACCTACTTGCTACGAATTGTGAATGGAGCACTGAACGATGAGCTGTTTTTCAAAATAGCGGGGCATAATCTGACGGTTGTTGAAGTGGATGCATCTTACACCAAGCCCTTTAGCACAGACACAATATTTATCGCACCAGGACAAACCACAAATGCACTGTTAACTGCTGATCGAAGTATTGGAAAGTACTTGATGACTATCTCTCCGTTCATGGATACTGTCGTTGCTATTAACAACGTCACTGCAGTGGGCTTCTTGCGTTACAAGGGCACTCTTCGATTTCCTGCACCAGTACTGACCTATACTCCCGCTATAAATGCAACCCCAGTGACAACAAGTTTTGCGGACAAACTCAAAAGCCTTAATTCAAAGAAGTACCCTGCCAAAGTCCCACTGAAAGTAGACCATTCCCTATTCTTCACTATTGGGGTCGGCATTAACCCATGTGCAACATGTGTTAATGGTAGCAAGGCGGTCGGGGACATCAACAATATTAGCTTTGTAATGCCAAGCATCGCTCTGCTTCAAGCACATTACTACAACATAAGTGGGGTTTTCACGGACGATTTTCCGGCTAACCCGCCAATCCCGTTTAATTATACTGGTAATCCGCCATCTAATATGGGGACCATGAATGGCACTAGACTATATCGGCTGGGTTTTAACTCCACGGTTCAAGTTGTGTTGCAAGGAACCAATATAGTTGCCCCTGAGAGCCACCCCTTCCATCTACATGGATTTAACTTCTTTATTGTTGGCAAGGGAGTGGGGAATTTTGATCAAAACAAAGACACAAAGAATTTTAACCTGGTTGATCCTGTAGAAAGGAACACTGCTAGTGTGCCTACTGGGGGATGGACTGCAATCAGATTCACCGCAGATAATCCTGGTAAGTCCAGAATCCTATATTTCTTTTTTATATATTGCATAGCTGCAAATTTAACGTAATTTTCCAATTAAGGAGGGCTTATCAAGTAGAGAAAAGAAAAAAAAAAAAAAAGAGAAAGGAAAACGAATTTCTCAGTTTCCTAGGAGCCAGTTCAATCTTGGCATTAGGTATTTGTGACACTACCTATACGCTGACAGGGAGGTTCCGCCTTGCATATTACTCTTACGCAAAACTAGAAATTAAAGCACTAAGCATCTGAAATGGTTCCTTTAATTTTGTTAATTTCCATCTTTTACACTAGGACAAATGTCTGACAGCCTATGTGTCTAAGCGCTTTTTTGATTCAGTCGATAGTTGACGATCAACAGTTAAGGTGGCTGACAACCAACAATTTAATGACTGATGATAACTAGTGACAGATAAACAGTATGAAATATCTATCGAATAGCTACCAAGCAATAGCATTTGATCTTCGCTTTTTTATTAGCTGCTAAATAATTCTGATATACTCGTGATTGTAGGTGTCTGGTTTCTGCATTGCCATTTGGATGTACACACATCTTGGGGCCTAAAAATGGTTTTCTTAGTGGACAACGGAAAAGGCCCAAATGAATCGATTTTGCCGCCTCCCAGTGACCTCCCACAATGCTAGAAAGATGTGCAACGGCAAGTTCGAGACAGGGTGCCTGTGAATGAAGCTGAGAATTCTGAAATCAAAGATTTGAGGAATTTAATGTCTAAATTAAAGCGAAACATCGGATCGCGTTTGTTCTTTTTTATTCTTCAAGGCGTTTGAATAAAGCTGCTCAAGTTGTTTTTAACGATTTTATCGTTAGTTCGTTTTGAGATGCAGGTTGTTAGTTCACACCTGATATTGTCACAATTTTCTAAAGATCCTAATAGTGGAAATGCTTAATAAGCTTTTCTTCCTCCTGTTTTGTGTTTTCTTTTTTTTTTTTTCCCTCTTCTTTCGGTTTCTGAAAGAGTGAAAAGAACGTTGAAAGGGCGGACAAAAAGGTGACACCGCGCTGGTTACCTTAAATTTCGAACAGCCCGATTTGAAGTCTCCATTTTTGTTGAACTCATTGAAGTCTCTCCAAAAGCTTTGAAAACTAGAACTTGGCAATTGTTCCTCGTGCTTTGATATTTGCTAAACTCAACTAACATCATCCATCTCTTTATGATCCACTTGTAGTACATCTAACATATATACGCTTCTCGTTTCTCCTTTTTTCCCGCTGTTTCCTAGTCATACCGATTTCCCACCACCTTTCTTTCCCTCTTGATCGTCATCGCTAACTCAGCTGCTTTGTATTTTCACCTTTTGTGCCATTATCACTCCTAAGATCCATTTGTTCAATATTTTCTCCACTTCTTCGCTTCCAGCCCGAGAATTCTAGTCTGGGTTTCGATTCTCTCTCTCTTTCAATCTTATTCCTAGGCAAGAAGATTCGTTTTTCCTCATCTTTTCAAGATTTCTTTGATCCTTGGAAGGTAGTCTTTAATTAATTCTTCAGTTTACACCATTAAGAAAAGGAGATTTTTTATTCCAGGCATATGATTCTACATTAAATGCTTCTTTGCGCAAATTTCTGGCCTCTGTCTCTCCTCTGCTTTTTAGATTTCACTAATTTTAAGTATGAACTTGTAAGTGCCTATAGGCACCCGATCGATTGATATGGAAACGCTAAATCCATGTTTGTACAAGTCAAAGTTGGATTGGTTTAGCCAAAGCAGAGAGTGGACGAGAGAGGAGAACAAGGCATTTGAAAGTGCATTGGCAATATATGTGTTGGCAAACTCAAATTCTTTGTTGTTCAAGCCATCCTGATTTTGCCTGCAGAAGGGGCTGCTACTGATTGGAACTCCAGGATTGCAACAAGAAAAATGACAGCAACCTACAGAAAACCATTGAAGCAGAGGATGCATTGGATAAAATCAAATTTGTTTTGGTTACATTTTGATGATTAAGTTGTAACTCAACCAAATTAGTTTAATTGGTTGATTAGATAGTGAGAGTAGGTAGGACTGCAGGTTTAATCATCATGAATTGCAGTGCTGGACCATTTTCTGTTGCCTAACTTGTAAGTTTCATCAAGTAAGGTCAACCACTCCCCTAGCCACTTCTTATGCAGCAATTGTAATGATTGAATTTGGGTCTATATAAGGACTTGAAAGGCTAATGGAAATAAACCCCAATTCTGCAAAGCTTTCTGCTCCCTGCTTGCTGGTTGGTTTAGCTTCCTCTGCACACAATCTGTTTCTTTCAATATGGTAAGCGTGATCCTGAACGATGGCTAAAACTGGTAGCTATGATACCAGGGAACGATGGCTAGATGTTAGAAAGATAGAAGCAGGGATGTGTCCCTGTTCCTGGTTATCTCAGCTCATCTTTCACGTCGGAGTTAGTTGATGATCGCGATTTCAATGCATATAGAAAGGAGCCTTTGGCTGCTAAGAGCGGAGTTCACAGGAGAGAAAAAGGTGTGCCTTGGACTGAAGATGAGCCCAGGTGAATTCCACTCAAAGTTTCAGTTTTATTTTTCTTCTGACAGAAGTATTAACTGCTAAAGTTCAAATTTATCTATGCTTGATCTTGATGCGGATTCAGGCAACTTTGATGCTAAACTGCAGGGCAAAGGGGATTGATGGAATATCTCCCGGAATTTTGTAGTTTCTAAGACTCCAAGTCAAGTGGCAACCCACGCACAGAAGTATTTTATAAGGCAGCAGCTCTCTGGAGTGAAGGATAAGAGAAGACAGAGCATCTATGACATCACAACCATCAATCTTGCAGAAACTGTACCATCTGATGGCAGCAAACCTCGCTTGATTGATCAGTCTAATGTGCTTTTCTTTTCAGCAACAGCCCTTCGGCATGCATGAAGTCCTAATTGACTGGAATCATCCAAAGGTTGGATCGATCGTGGTCTTTGATTCAACTCAATATGGCAACCTGTTTGTCTCATCTCCCCATGAGTTTGCATCATCTCTGGGTCAAAACTGGCATGCCGACGCACATCGCGAAGCCTCCGTATCAGCACCCATAGCTTGATTTCCCAAAGGCCATTTACGTGACAATGCATATAACGAAATACATCTAGAAGTAGGCTCTCCTTTTTGTTTCATTGATCTAGTGCTTTATCTGATTATAAGCAATAGAATCTGACAGCTTCTTAATGATCAATTATGTATGTATATAGTTGTGCTGTGCTGGTTAACTGTTATGAGGTCCAAAAATGTCTAGATCTTAAGACTCATGTTTAGCATTTAAGTCAAGCATTAGAGATTCTTAGGCAACATCAATTATTTGTCAAAAATCCAAGTGTTCCTTTGAGTAGCACAAAATAGAGTTTTTGGGGCACATAATTTCAGAAAATGGGGCTTTCACTTATTTTAGGAAGATGGAAGCAATGCTAAATTGGTTAATTAAGTAAGCTCTTGAATAAGTTGCTTAAAAAAGACTGCTTCCATTGGAATTTAAAAGCTAAAACTACTTTTGAAGAGTTAAAAAGGGTTATGACTAGGTAGCAAAAATGAAATTGACTCTTGAAATAGAGTTTAGCTATAGTGGCACTTTCTTGTTGGATGAACAGTCTGGTTGACATTTGAAGTGAGATTAACGTTTGACCGTGAATCAAAACATTCCCGGGAAATCTTGCTCTCAAGGAAACCCACGTAAAGAATTTTTATTCTAACTTTTAAGCATCTTGCAGAGATGGGGTTCAAAAGCAATAGCACGTTACATTAGTTAAAAATGAAAAGAACAAAAAAAGTCACATTTTTTTTTTTAACAAAAAAGGGTGATCCAACAGTAAGTAATGCTTTTACACCTTGAACAAGACCAGGAATAAGCTGAGTCGGCAGGCACTCTTTTTGAGGTTCCACCGAGTACAATTTTGCTTACCATATTTCCTTCGTGGGACGCTTTTGAAGTTACTCTTTAGGCTTTTGGGCATCTGATATAGCCAGGTTGACTTAAGCTTGATCACTTGGTGGCAGCTGAGTTAGCAGTCTCACTTAGTTGAGCATCACATAATGCTTCAATCGCTTGCACAATATGAAAAGATCCATGTATGCAAGACTGCCACTGTCATTTACATTTTGTGTGATCCATCTTTTCTCCAACTAATCCATTTATTCTCGTCTTTCTTTGATATTTCTCTTTCCGCCAACCCGTTTGTATATGGTGGCAACACTGTTTGATGAGCACAGCAGCTTTTTTCTTTTTACCGGTCTCTGGAATCACTATGAATTCTTGTGATTCTTTGTGTTTAATCACTTGACGGCCCATGAAAAGATACTGGCAACTATGATCGCATGTAATTGTTCGCTCGACAGAAGATATTGACCCTTTTCTCTACTCAGAAAAAAAAAAAAGAACAAAAAACAGAGAGATATTGACCGTTTTCCTTGACCTTGTAGGAATATGATATGTTGACCCTTGTCGAATTATTGTTCCTCACAGTTTCCTCTTCTGGTTAGTAGCTTTGGTACTAGATTGTATGTATGTTGAATTGCTATCATAATTAGGACATCTTCTCTTGTCTTAATGATCTAACTTTACCGATTTAGTTTCGGGTTTCTTAAACGAGAAAGTTACTACTTTAGAATCTAAGCGTTAGTTGATGAAATTGTAAGCGTTACTTTAGAAAGTCTCCAAACGTCTAGCTTTTCAGTGGTGTCTCAGGAATTGGATGATTCATAGCAAATGGCAATCCCCACATGGTAATGGAAATAAACAAAGGGAACGATGCTTCCCTATGCTGTTCTTGTACCCATTTTCTTTGAATTGAAATTGTGGGTAATGGTACTACTGTCACTATAGTTGCCGCTAAAATCATCATGATAAGCCAAGTGCCCATCCATATCACTTAACATGTATCCTCTTCTAAGCCAAACAAAGGGCATTGAAAACTCCAAAGCAACATGAAAAAAAAATACCGATATAAAATAACTATATCTAAAGTTGCAGCCTTTCAACAAGCTGCATAAAGGGAGCACAATTGCCACTTCATTCCAATCTTAATCAAACAAGACGACACCACAAGCTTTTGGCCACTTTTCCAATGCACGGGACAGGCTTCATCTTCGGGCTCTACGCCATACACCCCCGTTGAAAGGTTCTGAATAGTAGTTTATTTGTATGCCAGCCATGTAACCAATAACATCGGTTAACGTTTCTATACATCGTTGGAAAATTGAAAGTGATCAGCCAATTTCATAACCCAAAAGCCTCGAAAGGAGAAATTTCAGAATCACCCTTCTGAAAATGTCTACCACATTTTCTACATACTCGGGAATAGCTATATGAACGCAAAATTTTATGAACATAAAGGGAGGCAAAATGATTTTTTATTACATTGATAATATTTTATATAAAATAAAAGAAATTTTCAATGATTTTACATTATTTTATTATAAATCTCTTACATCTTGTATAAATTTTTATTTATGTAATATAAAATATATTACATGTAGTGTAAAACTGTTTTGCCTTTTTTAACTTCCATGAGATCTGCGCTCGCAAAAAAATTTTCCCGCAGATACATGTAATTAGCTTAGGGTGACTAAACCTGGCTACAGCGAGAAGAAGTTACAGTTCTCTTCAATGGCTACTCTTATCGGGTCAGCCCATCATAAAAAAATATAATTTTGATGTATCTTTCAAAAGAAAAATAATAATTACAT
This sequence comes from Bruguiera hainesii, assembly GCA_023213295.1. NCBI lineage: Eukaryota > Viridiplantae > Streptophyta > Magnoliopsida > Malpighiales > Rhizophoraceae > Bruguiera > Bruguiera hainesii. The sequence continues at coordinate 2,405,759 of JAHOYR010000003.1, read as the reverse complement.
TATATTTATAATAAATAAGTAATTATTTAAGATATAATGATATATTATTTATTATTAATAGTTTTTAGTATGATAGAATAAAAAAAATGTATATATTTCAGTTCAATTTAGCCAACCGCAGTTTTTTTAAAATTTAAAACCTAAATCGAATAAAAAAATTAGTTTATATTGATTTAGTTAACCAACTGTAAATTTTAATTTAGTTAACCAAAATTTCAATTTGGTTTGTCCATTAACTAGACTTTTTGAAATTTTCAAACGGGCAGGTCAATGCAACCTAGAAACTAATATCTACCATTTGTATATAATGATTTATAACGAACCCAATCGTTACTAAAAAATACCCAACATTTAATTCCTCACAAACTATTGATATTGGCAAATGTGCTATGCGAATTCTAAGTATACCTGCACTTTGGGTACATATTTTGTGCACATACATAATGGCCACAACCATTTAAAAATTATATGTGAGTTTTATAATAAAAATCATACCTTGTTTTGTCTAAGTCTATGTTTTTGCATTAATTTCATCTTAACATATCCTAAATTTTATTTTTCTCACATGTATTCATACTTACATTTCATTCCACCAGATAAATTGACTTCCACCAAACTTATAACACCACTACAAAATTAACTTCCCATATGTACTAGCAACAAACAACATTATTTTGTAAAATAATTTTCTTGTTTTTCTATATTTGGTAAATTTAAAAAAGTGTAATGTAAAGTGGATGAGAAATAAAAGTCTTTTTATAAAATATGATTTCCGGTCAAAACAAGTGAAGTTATTTTTTGCAAATGTTGTAACCAGCGAGGGAGAGAGAGAACACGAGTTAGAGAGAAAAAGAGTCACATTCGAGTTGTTGTTAATTTTACCATTTACTAGTCGATTTCATTATCGCTCTTGCTAATTGTCGGTACCTGATCACAGGTCAACTTATTTACCATCACAGTAAGTCTTTTTTTTTATTATTATTTTGGTCATTTACTGTCAAAATTTCTTCTATCTTGTGAGGAGCTTGTCGAAGATTTGTTTTTTCACAATTTTCTTTTTAATACTAATTAATTTGTATCAAACCTTTTCAGCTTTATCATCTTTATTCTACTTTGTAACGACCAAGGTCACGTGCTCCTTTATTACTCAATCCTTATTTAAGCCAAAATTAGAAAAGGTATCAATTACCAAGCTTGTTTGTGCTTATGCCTCTTTGATTCTTCTAAATGAGGATATCTCCATCACTGTTGAAAAGTTGCAAGATAAGTTAGTGATCTTATTAGTCCAGTTTGTTTGTCAGGCTCACAAAGAATCACAATTTAGAAGGTCTTATTTAGGGTGTTAGTATTAACCATGGTGTTACTACTCTAGTTTTATTGACCTTAACTAACAATGTTGACGAGGCTATAGTTGTTGCTACTCCCTTTGGCTGTAAAGGAGAAGAAAGAATCAATGAAAAAAAAAAATGAAATTGATGATGACTTGTTAGATTAGGATTTCATTTATCATGATTAAATCTTAAACTTGTTTTAATAATTTAAGTTAAAGGCTAGCACCAGAAAGAATCTAATTTGTTAAAACTCATTCCTTGAGTTATATTTGTTAAGAACTTTATCCAACATATGTTAATGATTATCCTCTTCATGTTGCAAATTTAATAGTGTAATATTAATTATTTAAATTTTATAAGTTATTTGGATTGTTTTCTAAGAAAAATTTGAAATATCTTTTATTTTAAATCATTATATATTAAGTTGATTGAGTTTTTATTTTAATTTTTACTTGGTCAATAAATATTTTTTCTTATTAGTTAGATAATTTTTATTACAAATATACTTATAAACTTAAACGTTGAACTATTTAATTAATTATTAATTAATTAAATCTACTCAATTATCAAATATAAATAGAATTATTTTGTCTTAATGCATGTTATTTATCCCTTGATAATTTAAAAATTTTTTAAAACTTTAATCAAATCTTACTCTTAGATCATCTTACTTTTTGTGATCAACTGCCCCCCTCAAACCGTAGTGGCCATTTACCTCTCTCTCACTGCATACGATCTTATAGCTAAAGAAGAATAGGACAGTGATTAGAATTCGTACGAGGTAGATGTCGTAGCATAGCCAGTAGAAATTTCAACTGCCAAGATTCAAACACCAAATCTTTACCCAGTCTCCCTTGTATTATTTGGGCTTCACTATTATTGTTCAACCTTGTGAACTTAGGCCCGGAAAGACCAAGATCAATTAAGCAACAAGCTTCAACATGCTCTCCAAAAATTTGAGAACGAGGAGAGGTTTTAAGGAACCCATCTGTCACGGACGGGTTATGTTCGGACAGGGATGGATTAGGTATAATTCAACTCTCACATTTCACATCGGATAGGAAGGGAAAAATCCTGGGTCATATAAGTATAGATACTGTACACTCCAATAGGTTAGTCTTTTGGAGAGAAGGTAATGATCTCGTGACAAGTGGTATCAAAGCCAACCCGACTCCAACTTCGATATTTTTCGCCAAGTACTTCACCGGGAAGTAATCAGGGAGACCTCGATTCCGACGAGAATGTCGAAAGATTCGGTAGGAGAAAATATCACAAAAATTTTGAGTCATATAAGTGTAAGTTCTGCATATACCAATAGGTTAGTTTTTTGAAAAAAGGTAATGACCCCGTGAAACATCACTCTTCTTAGAGAGATCAACAATAGCATTGAAACCCTTTCACAGATTATTGCAAATAAGATCATTCATATGAGCATATACGCACGAAAGCGCCTGAGAGAGCTTGTGTTGGTCTGACGCCACTGCATGTATGGCTTGCGTGGATTGATGTCAAATTTTTAGTTGCACGTTAGACTTATTATCCCAAGGTAATTGGGCATTGCAAGAAAATTCCAAAGGATCAACCCAACATACCCCCGTTAAATTTCAAAGCTTAAATCACTTTTTCTGCTTTCTCAGATTTAATACGAAGCTCGAGCATAGCTACCATGCACAGCTTGTGCTGAAAAATAAAATCTTTTAAGGGTTCAGATGAGTCTTTATTTTCCAGCACCTCATACATTCCAAACTAGAATATTCATTAAGTGTTGGAGACGAAAGATGAAGCCATCCAATCATGCTCTGAGGAAGTACCCTAAATTGTCCATCCAGTTTTCATAGTCGATCCCTTTTCCACCACTTGCATTTCGGTAATTCCATGCTCGTTAACAGTAGGAGGTGAGTACAGGCGGGCACAACTCATTTTACCGCTTTTCACTTCTCAGGTTACCTTGCCAGGAGTTGTAGTTAGGTAGCCAAAGCTGGGTTAGGTGGTTTGGGCCTCAGGCTTGATGTGGAGTTTTTGATTGGGCTCCTGGAAAGCCTTTGCAAAAAGAGTGACGAGATCGAGGATTGCTGGAGTAGGCCCAAGAACAACAAGATCTACATGTTGCTTTGAAGAAAAGTCTTCCTCTTAGTTTTCTCATCCATCCCTTAACGCAAGATCTTTATTCCCTCGTGATACTTGCGGTTCTCGAATCTTTCGATCAAATGTCGGAATTGGATCCTATGTTTGTGGAGGCTCCATGTTTATCTCACGATTTTTTCACAGAAGAAACGGAAGGTGACATTGTTATTCACCAAACTTTGTTGACTCTGCTGCCGTAGACCCTTTATTATTTCCAGATCTAAAGCCCGTATGACCTTTATCCTAACTAGCAATATTAGAGTTCCAAGACATTATTTTGTTCTCCTATCTAATCACTAACTTCTATGCTCAAAATCTGCCCAAAACTACACAGTTCGAGCCTTTGGCGATTGAATTATGATTGGCAAGATTTTCCTTCTGATTCGACTTTCCCACAAAATCCTTTTTCTGTGCCCTTCTGCCACTTTCTGAGCGTGCGTCCAAGGACTAAATCTCCCCACCCACAAGTTTCGAATATTTCTTGGCGTTTCTGCCAGACTGTCGTAAATCGACAACATGCCCCTTGCCAACGTGGTTTACAATACTTGGACATGCATCTTTGATATGACTCGTTGGGCCACACTCAAAGCATATCTGACAAAGACCTTCATATTCAATCATGAGCTCCAATCCAAAGCTTAGAGAGTAGGAGTTTGCCAAGATTGATCTAGATACATAAACAGGCAAACTTACATCGTGAAACAACAAATATAGAAGCATTGACTTTAACCCTTCTACCAATTAATCCATTAATAGTGTTCAGAATATTATTATTATAATATTTTACCGACAACTCACGAAACGGTACATACACAGCAACAGAATTTATTGTAGTTTTAAAAGGACAGAAATTTAGTGTCTATTCTCAAATCACAGGATAACAACTCGTGATCATCCAAGGACTATTACAGAGAATAGTGTAACAATCCTTTGCGCACATAAACTTGATATTAAGATACTCGCTTCCCAAGTCCACAATCCACACCTCAGCCTTTTGTTTCTACAGTATCTTCAAACGATTACGCAGATGATTATATTTGGATGAAGTTGCCCCAAAACTTAACAATTAGAGTATTCTACCATTGTTCCCTAAGAGCCGTCTTCTTTGCTTTAGATAATCAAATGTGAAGGCACCCATCCTCAAATGTCACTGAGATATCTTTTGTTGTTCCTGTTATTGAATCGGCTTATTCTTTATGTTCTACTTGATGTGTCAGGGGCAATCGAAGAAATACCCTGAACCTTTTTTAAAAGAGGCCCCAATACCTTTTGGAAGGGTATCAAGACTCTTAATCATAGTTGTGTCACTCGGGGCACTACTAGCTTCCGATTTTCCCTTCTCAGTACTCCGATCCAAGAGGTCTGCCTCCTCTACTAATATTACACGAGCCGGGTTTTCCATCATCAAAAAGAGAAGGGATGGGGGCAGGGGGCTTCAGTCAAAGGAGACTTCATTTGCTTAAATTGCTTTCTAGATGCGTCTACATTTAATCATCTCACATGTTAGCCTAGCCCAGTCCTTTTAGCTAGCCCAGTGTTCCACTTAAGACCGAAGCACATTTCACTTTAAAATCCATTCGAGACACGGTTGATGTATTTAGGTAGTCCTTACCATGACAACATTTTCAGCTTACGGTGATCTTCTTCTAGTTGAATATGAATTGCAGTAAAAAGATACATATGAAATTAGTGCTGTATCCACTTCTTCGAATCATTCTACTTGCGTACCACTAACTATTGCGTTGTTCAACGCAGCGCCATTGCCACCCAGTGATGCATCGCTCGTCTATCAAAATGATAATGATGGACATGTCACTTAAAACGACCCATTGAATTGGTTTCACACACAACTTGCCACATGAGAATATTGGATCATCATCGACGCACCAGTGTTCCATTAGAAGTTAGACCACGTTCATTGAACAATCATTGGCCTGGCAGTGCCATGGCTGCTGTGCAGTATCATTGGCCCAGTGTTCAAATTGAATTTCCCTATCTGAGTCTCCACCCCCTGATCCATACTCTACTCAAAATATAACAAGAACTCCCACATTAAAAAGAAAATGAACCCATAAAAAATTGTCAAAATCTACTTGCCCCGATAACAATTCCAATGACATGAATTCACTCTGCAGATGTAATAGGCTGTTCAACATCTGAGATGTACCTAGAAAAGTGAAAGAGCCAGTACGACACCAACAGTGGAAATGCTTTCAAATTACAGAAGAACGTGGAAGCTTATTACAGGACAAAAGGTCTAGAAACGAAAATTAAACCATCTTATGGAAAAGGATCGACTAATTTACAAACACAATTTTGGTGGTAAAAATAACGGAACACAACTTCATATACAGTCTATGTGGAATTCTACTTCATTGGATACAGTGGTACAACAGTTTCTGGAAAATCTGTTCTTCGCCCAGCAAGGGAGTAATATGCAAGAATATGGGCTGGATGATCAACCTCAACATTCTCTCCAACCCCATTAACCATGACAACTTTTCGAGAAGGTATCAACTCAATAATCCAAAAGGGACGAGCCATTGCTAACAGATCAAGACTTGCTGGTGATGATTGTCTATAACCCTGCACCCATAGATACCTCAGAGCAGGCAGCTGCATCACAGCTCTGGCCAATGCATTCTCACTGAAGCAACAGCCCCTCATTTCCAATTTTTGCAGGCTAGGACACCCTTTAGAGAATTCTATGAGCCCATCATCGGACTCCCCAATATAACCCAGAAGCATCCATCTAACATTTGGGCTGTACTTTCCAATATAACCAAGGCCCACATCAGTCAAGCCCCCTTGTCTGAGATACAGAGCAAACCTTCGGAGCTTTTCACAGCCCCTCAATAGAGCTTGAACTCCATTATCAAGTGGCAGATCAGATATTCTCTCCTCTCGCTCAAGCAAGACCAGACGGAAGTCGTTGAGATTCTTTGAGTAAGTACCAATGGATTCCAGAGCATCATTTGTAATATCAGAAACATACACTGCCAAGTACTCAAGTTCAATGCAACCCTGAGCCAGAGAGATTAATCCTCGTTGTGAAACCAAACCTTCTTCATCCTCCATTTCCTGCTCATCAGCACCACGCTCAATTCTAAGCCTCTTTAGCTGCTTACAGCTCCTGGCAAGAACTTCCAATCCTCTATCTCCAATGACATTTCTCGTCTGCCCACGGAGAAAAATATTTAACACAATATTCTTCAAGATGCATGTAACAAATACAGATCCACATCCAAATAAGATTATAGACATCAATTAGTTCTCCAAGATCTCCATCCTGATTTAGGTATTTATGTTTTGCCTCTGTTCAAACGTTTCTAGAGAAAATTTCTTTGTTATTTACGTGCAATTGGATATCTCAAGACTAAGATTAAGTCTTAAATTTTTAGGCACTAAGGAATAAAAGTTACATTTGAGGAGAAATTTAAAAATATTAAAGATTATATCACAAACTATATACATCACAGACAAGTACAAAAATAATAATTAGCCAGGCATCAAAGGTATAACAAGACAAAAGCCAGAGCTTATTTAAGTAACTATATCCTATATATTATTTAGGTAGGTATGGCATGAATTAAAAAGTGAGACAACTGAAGCCAGGCCACTATTGCAGTGGGTATGGTGCCATTTTTATGCAAATGAGATTGGAAACTGAAATTTCGACCACTCAAAAGAATAAGAAGAGCATGAAAATAGCTCATCTCCATGCCGATTAGATACTGAATAATGCCCAAAATCAAAATTATACGAAATGTACAAGAAAGATATCTGTGTTTGTACCTCAAGAACTTCTAAGTTGGGGCACCTTTGAATTAAATGACAATGGTCTTCCGTGTCAAGCAGTGCATAAAGGAGATCCAACTTCTTAAGTAGGGAAGAAAATGGGAACACTATAGGCATTTCGTTCTTCCCCATATAAGTTAAGCCCAAGCGACGTAACGTTTCTGGAAATGTCACATTTGTGTACTTCTCAGATGGTTCATTGAAAGAAGCCCCACAAAACTCTTCTAAAGCAGCTGCAGAACGAAAGAAACCGAGAAGATCCAAGATTTCACGGTCACTAATTTTCACAGACACTAAGGAACGACAATTTTTGGCAATAAGTTCAAGATCTTCATAACTGATTTTGTTCAGATCAGTCATGTAAAAATTCAGTGTCTCAAGAACTGTATTGTTCATGGCAAGCTCACGGATCCAGTCACCATCTTTCTCCAAAATTGAACTCTCTTCCAAAAATAATGTTTTTAATTGCCTGTGGAAACCATCAAATAAAGAAAAAGCAACAGAATCAATATGGCAAAGCTCACATAATAGGGTTAATCAGATATTCATAATGAATATATGTACAAGAAATACAGCCCTTGGATAATGCAGCCATCCCCTACTTGTCACAAATAGGACATATGGACCAATTCATCGCTTCTAGAGTAATCTCTAAATATAACAGAGACTAACAAAGATGATATCTGAAAAAAAAGGTATCAAAATTTAAAATAAAATAAATATAAAAGAGAAAAGCCAAGCATAAGAGTCTATCGAATAGACCCTTTTCTATTATGTAACAGTAAGTGACAGAGAGTTGAGCAGTTTCAATGATTAAGCTAGTGATTCATAGTCCTCAATTGACTTTATCCCAGTCACGGATGCAAACGGAAGCAAATGAAGTAGAGTTACTCAATCAGTTTCCTAGAATTTGATAAAAGCACAAAGAAACAGCTGCAAGCAGACCGCATTAATACAGAATCGGACTCACAAAATACTTTGAAAAAGAGACCAAAAAAAAAAAAGAAAAGAAAAAAGCGAGCCTAAAAATCTGCGCAAAGCAAAATACCCATCGTACTCTTACAAAATTAGAAGCCTTTTTTTTTTTTTTGGGGTGGTAACTTCAGTACCTGCAGGAGCGAGCCACGTGCAAGAGCCCATCGGTAGAGAAGCCGGAGCACTTGTCAAGCTTCAGGTGCAGCAAAATCCGGCCGCGAGACTTAGCGAGAAGCTCCAGATCCGAATCTTTGACAATCATCCGCCGAAAGTGAAGCGATTTCAGGCAATCGAAAGACTCCGCGATTTCTTTGACCCACGGCGTCACATACCCTCCCCAGTCCTCCGGTATCAAATTGAACATGGCTGCCCTCGGTTTACCCTTTATTTTCAGCGATTCGAGGTGGCTGAAACGACGCCGGAGCCGATCTGGGCTTGTGGTGTAACACAGCGCTATTGTCAGGTGCTTGCGTGTCGACGCGTCCAGCTCGTACCATTGGCGACAAACCAGCGACACGGCGTCCCGGTCCCGTGGGTCGTGGATGTACGACATAACGCGGTCTAAAACGACGTCGGACATGCTGCTGTTGCTGCTGCTGCTGCTGCCGCCGCCGCCGCTGTTACAACTCTTTTTATTCATTTTACAGTTGTTCTGATTCTCTCCCATCGCTTCGACTAAATAAAGCAAGCTTTTGCTTTTGTTTAAACTACAGTTCGCAGATTTGAAGCAAACTGCTCTGTCAAAGCTGAATCGGTCAATACTTGAAAGAGGAAAATATCAAAAGCTCAAAGTCCGATCTTCAAAACCTGAAAATTTTGAGCTCTAAAAGCCTTGAAGAATTAAAAACAAAATAAAATAAACAATAACGAGGCAAAAACTTCAGCACAAATGAGAAAACTGAGACCAAAACCATTAAGCTACATGGACAAACAGCCGACGATTAGGCGATTAACCGTTGAACAATGATTCTAATCGCGGCAGAATTCAAGCGATTTTGGAACTGGAAATAAGCCGATCGGATTGAGACGGCAACATCAGATCGAGCAGTCGAAGGTCGATGCGGCATCGACGCCGTTAAGTACGCTAAGAACATAGTAGGCCGAAGCCGAGAAGAGAAGAGGGAGGGAGGGAGGTATGAGAGGGAGGGAGTCGAGACGGTAAGAGAAGAAGGAAAGGACGGTTATGATCAACGGACAGAGAAATCCGACGGCGACAGTTGAAACGGTTTTCAGATATTGTGTGCGATGGTGGGTTTACGGATCGGCAGCTTTGGTTAAAGGTAGTCCAAATTTTATTAGCCTCAAAAAAACCCAAAAGATCTCAAAGTTAGTCATTAAAAAAATACAGAAAATTGGTAAGAGACATTGAGAAAGATCAAAACGACAAAAGTATATATTTTTTTTTGGGTCTGACGTCAAAAATATTTTGGTGCAGCTACAACCATTCAGCAGTTACTCTTGATAACAATGCAGAAATTAATAAAAAATTAAATATATATATATATATATACACTAAAATTAAATTTGTACAATATATTGTTTTTTAAATATTGTTTTATAAAAAATTAAACTTGAGAATATTTTTTATTTAAAAAATAACAATTTAAGATTATTTTTTAAAATCTTTTTAATTAAAAATATTTATTATGTACGAATTTTAAATTGATATAAAAATTTATTAAAATGAATTGAATAAATTATAATATATATTAAATAGTAATTAAAAATTAAGTTTAATTAAATATATATTAAAATTTTAATTTTATTAAAATATTTAAAATTATAAATAATTTATTTAGTAAATATTAAATAAAATTTTAAATTAAATATTTAGATTATTTTTAAAGTTAAAATTAACTTACCATATAAGTATCTTATTTATTTTTTCCTAAATTCAATAATTCATATATATATAATGGGTAAATCACCAAAAATTTAAATAGTTGGGCGTATGATG